>DWGW01000295.1:0-16487 GCA_018247775.1 Udranomia orcinus
AGATCTTTAAAACTACCCAATATAACACGCATAATAGAGAAACACTGATAATTTTAGAGGTTTCTGATGTGGTGTCGTAAATAAACAAGTTTTTGATAGTTAAATATATTTAGTGGAAAAATATGTATAATATAACAATACATTTGGTGTGAGGAAGTAGCGCGGATACAGTCTAAAAGTTCTAAGACCTTTATAATTCCATACCTTCTAGGTCATATCGCTCTATCAAAGGATGAACTGCTCTACATTTTATAAGGCGCAGTCGCTCCCCCAACCCTTAAGCACGATGCGATCAATCCGTTTAATGCGTTGATAGTAAAGTAGATTCTTGCGTACATCCCCACTCTGATAAATTGTTTGCGAAATCTAAAAACCTCAACAGATAACCCGTGTTTATTAGAGGTAATTGGGTATTACATATAAAAAGGTACTTCAATGGTAAACTCTATAAAACGTACAATTGCATCTTACATTTATTCTTATAAGATTACCTGGATACAAGGCCATGAAAACATTGACTGCACTCGTATATACGATTGATCTCCCGACATACGCGTTAAGTTATATAAAACAACTTTTTCTTAAAGTAAGTCAACATAACATCCTTTCCTTTTGATGATTTTTAAGTATTAAAAAGACAACCACGAGTTCCTTCTTCTTTACTTCTAGTTCTGGATTCTTTATTTATCAGTCACAACAGTCTTATCCTTGTTTCTTCTTTGTTAAAATGCGCCATGAGGTGCTAGAATTAAATAAGACGCTAGCGGCAAACGTGATTCGTTTTTTTTCGTTTCAGGTCAAAAGTTACGCTACATTCTTAGTTAGCAGTGGCTTTAATAATTTGCAAGAGACTGGTTGGTCACTTATAATTAACCGCATTTATAATTATATGCGCGCTTATATAATTATATGCGCGCAAATAATTATATGCGCGATCGTAGTCCGCAGTAGGACTATTGCAGGTAGAGTAGTTAGTCAATTCATGTTTAAATTAGAGCTAAATAAACGTTGATAAATACACCTAGAATAAACGAGCAAATTACGAATGTTTAGTCCAATTAGAGTAATTTTATTCTGGCCTACTAGAGTCTTAATGGCCTAAATTGGGTAATTTACGGAATTCACTGAATTCGCGTAATGTAAACGTAATGAAAAAGTTGATATACATAGGTACTTCACGAACGAAGTACTCATTCGAAATTGAAGCATTATTTAATTTCAGCACTAATTTGAAACCTTTTTCTTCGTGAGTATTTTTTAGTGTTTTTTTCAGTCTAGTTTGGTGTTATATATATATTTTTTGCATTACACAAAATAAAATATTTTAGTGACGTTAAACGCAAGCGCGAAAGCAAGGAACCCCATCCTCAGACAGTAACATCCATTAAAGTACCGTCACAAATCTCCCCCAAGCATCATACAAATTTTATTTATACCAACTTATGTAAGTTGGTACAAATAAATAAATGTTTAATAAATACTTCAACAACAAAACACAAAATCTTTTATCATAATTGTACTTTTTGGTATGTCGTAGAAACAAGGAAGACAGAACCTCGTATTCATATTAAACAAATATAAAGGAAAAACGTATCAAGTTATTACAAATACCTGCGCATACTCCGCCACACGGCTCGCACACGATCTATGAAAAAATTGCTTTTTGCACCCTAAACAACTTCCTACGGAAGTAAAAACGAGATGGACATAGAGGTGCAGTGTTTAGACATGCGAGTGAGGGGGACGGAAGCCGTGGGAAACATAGGGGTGGCGATATCCCATACGATCGTTGGAGCGAGTCCGCGGAATACGAAATGCTGGAGCCATCTGGACGGTCAGCGGCTACACCTGTGCGATGCTATCTGCTAATTTATTAATGGACACCTGGACTAGCGGTTGTAATTGGAAATGTCCTTGTGGGCTATGCGTGTTTAAATAGCTGTAGTTGTTTATGTATGTGCATATGATTCAAAATGGTATTTAGATAAGTGTTTAATTACAGAACAACCTAATCAACTCATCGACTTTTTCGCTGCTTCGATCCCTGAGCTTTATTTATAGATATAACTGTAAGAAGTAACTTAATTCTTAGAGACCATTGTTTTTCGCGAGTGTAATACACAAAGTAAGGAAATCAAAGAAATATTAAATGAATTTGATATAATTTAATAATAGCGTGACATTTAAGTATGCTAATGTGATAGGATTCGACGCGATAATTTTAGTATGACTTATTGGAAGGAATGTTTTTTTCCTGTCATCCGTCGGGGAAAATAATAATTCATTCATTCCAATTGGAAATTATTTGCGTGGTGACAAAATAAGAGGCTAGACATTAATTAGTCATTCCTTCATTTAGTATTCTAACTTTTAATTAAAAATTGTATTAATGTATAATAATTCAACTATTTATTGTTTATCTTTGTCATAGGTGCCAGGGGTGTTGACTATTGACTTTAAAAATAGAGTATAGGGTAATAAAACAAAGAGATGAGATATATCAAAAATAATTTAATTTCTTCTTTATAACAACCTCAAACATTATTTACATTTTATACAAATAAAGTATCGTATGGATAACTTTGAAGCACGTATCAATTATAATACATACTCGTAGATTTCAAATATATACAGAAAGGGGCACATAAAATGCATTTATTCACCTAAATAATATTTTTCACAACCGAGTGCGTTAATCACAAAATAGTGTTAAAATAAACATTTTACTTAATTCGCGAAAGATTTTTCTTTTCATTCATATGACTGTGTTTTTTTAATAAAATGTTTGATAAACAATTTATATAATGTTAGTGTACTTTGACCACCATTTTATACAAAGATTACACATGGCTTTTCATAAAAAAAAACATAGGCAACATCTATCTATTTTGAAAAAAAAAATTCAGTTAACATTCCTACCGCTTAAAATCTTTGTTTATCGTTACAATTTAAAGCTTTCATTTTGGTCCGATGTCCGTTAATCTTAAATAGACTTATGTCATATACTATATCATATCACACAACTTATTAAATATTTCGACACTCTACAAATAACAGTCTTAAATATGTATAATTTAGACATTTGTATTTAAACTCTGAGATCACAACAACATTTCGTGGCGTAAACACTTTCAGGGACTGGAATGTCTAATCTTAACTAAATCCTAATCCAGTCTGCCGCAGTGTGATAACCAAGTATTATTATAATGACTGTAAACTTCATGGTCTCTTTAATATTGCAGTACATTCTACTAAGTGTCTGCAAATAACCAGCTATGGCGATTCATTTTGTATTTAAAATTAGCTCAGACTTGATAATAATGTATTAAGATTCAAACGGATTCTCCATTTCTTATTCACATCTTAATACATGCAAAGTATCTAGGAAATTGGGTAGTGTTGCAATACAATTTAATTGACTTTTGAGTATATTTACAATCGAAACGAAATCAAGTATATTCACTTAACATTTCTATTTTTTAAATAGTCTCAAGTGAAGCTTATGTTATAGTAATTAGTTCTGCGACAGCACAGAACATTTGTGACTTAGATTATGACCTATTGCGCTAGGACATTAATACGCCACTTCTGCGCCCCAGGGCCTGTAGGGTTTCGAACTATTCTGTGAGTATTGGTGATGTGTGGGGTGGTGGGGGTAAGGGGCAGGGTAGTGTGGGGCTGGGGGTGCAGGGTGTGGCCCCGGAGGCCCTGGCGGTGCAGGTGGGGCTGGGGGATAGTGGGGGTAGCCGGGGGCTGACAGAGGTGCTGCTATCGCTGTAGGTGCTGCAACAGTAGCCGCCGCGGTCGACGTTGTTGGGTCTTGACGATGCCCGAGGTCGGTATACCCGGTATGCTGGGGTTGAGCCGGTACTGGGGCAGGATACTGAGGATATCCCCAGTTGGTGGATTTCGCTGCCAATTCTCGCTGAGCCGCGAAGCATTGTAAGTGACTCATGAGTCGAAGCCGCAAGGGGTCTTGGATATCTAGGCCTTCACAGCTGACCAGGTATCTCGCTACTTCTGCAGCGCATTCTCGGAAGCCGATGTTGTGGTAGTCCATGGCGTATCTTTGAGGGTCGTAGGCGAAGGTATCCAAACCTGAAAAGAACATGTTTCGTTAAATACTGTAAAGTTTTTTTACACAACAGTGTTCTTTATACTCGCAACTTCATTATACTAAAATGTTTAATATCGATAGCGGTTTATTAATTAACAGTCCATTATACTTCATCATAACCCTTTTTTTACTTAAAAGTGCTATGAAATATTAATAACTTCCTTTCCAAAAGGCTAAGCTAACTCATACTGCAACGTTTGGCTTTGTTTGAAGATCTTAAGTATTTTCTCTTAAGGATCTTAAGGATACCTAACTAACTAACATTATTTATATACGTAGACTCAACGGTTGATTAGGTTATCCAAATGATGTCTAAAGCTGTTTGATGTTTCAAATTTCGTTGTAAGTGTGATCACGTGGAAATAAACCTAAGATACTATTTCAGTTTACGCGCCACAGAGTTAATATTAAACCTGTCAATATCTTAATTAATTCAATAATTAAACTATATAACATTTAATTAAACTTGTAACAGTTTATAAATAGCGAAAGTAAAATATCAAGAAAAATATTAAAAGTGTTTTGTAACGTTATCATTGCACTGCACAAAATTCAGTTGCTACTACCCTACAAAAAGTAAATCGATTCGAAATTACAAAAGAGTATTCGTTTGTAATGTTAAACACAAGAAGAAGAGCACAATTGTCGGTGTGCAGATGGCGTTACGATTTGCGTATAAATAAAACTCGTACAAACAAAAAGAAAATACGCCATTCATAAACTCCTCACGTGTTCCTTACGCAACAAGTATATGAGAGAGATAGTTTAGTTGTAAACACGTTAGTGCGAAAGAGAGGTGGAGTAACGGGAACCCCAGTTCCGGTGTTCCTTAGGGAAGGACTCAAGACCCGCTATCCGACGTTGGATCGAGGGGCGAGTCACTGGGCCACCGGGCCAAGGGGTTGCTACCAGTACAGATTGAATTCAATTTAAGACAATATTACTTTTGTATGCGAGCGATCATAAAAAGTGAAACTTTAGAATGCGCTTGCGCAAAAAAATTGACCATTTTGTTTTGTATTTGAGTTTTAGTGCCCTCTTAGTCTATGTAAGTCGAAGATATTTTAGTGAATGTTATACGAACAGACAAACTACCATTCGTATGCTATTGATACAACTACAAATTATAAAATGCATTTCGAAATGAAATAATTAAGTTAAAAATAATAAAACAGTCATACATATCAATAAACTGCTTACACTTGAAGAAAATGTGTAGATATATTGTACAAGAAGAAAACTAAATAAAATCACAAAAAAAGGAAAAAAAAAATGTAAACTGCTAGGGTTGTCTAGTGGCTTGTGCAGTTGTGCCCCAATAAGTGACATGGTTTTGAAGTCTTCCTACAATTATCTTCCCTTCCTTCCGTTTTCAACGTCTCGGCTATGTAATTGAGTTTTTTTTCAATTTTTTTCAAGTTTTTTTTAAGTACAGGTGGGCAACCCTTTCGTTAGACGTTTCCGGTCGTCCGCGTACGCGTGATACAATAATGTAAGGAGAGATTAAGTTTTTTCATGTAAATTCGTCTTTTTTGTGATAATACTCAGATGCTCGGTTGGACAAGATTTTGGTTTTATTATTGAATTATTTTGCCTTGCGTAGATATGATGAGAAGAATTAAATACTAAAAACGTTATTTATTATTCATCCAGATAGTCACTTGGTATGGTGGACATAGATAAACAAGAAAGTATAATAGTTTATATTAAAGTTTAAACCCTAGCCTGAAAATAGATTTTACTCAGCTAGGATTTGATCTCGGAACCTCTTGCGAGGCAGATCGATAAGTCCATAATCATTTGATATCGTCGCGGTGATTATAAAACGTTCTCAGATTACAGTCAGTGACAGGCATACGCTTGTTCATAAATCCTTCAATAAGCGAGAGCTGGGTTTTCCCTCCGACCATTCAGCCATCCCTCCGCTGGGGTGGGCAGTGTGACGCGGGGGACCTCGCGGTTCCCACGCGAGCCGTATGCTGACACCAGATATGCACGATAAGCTGATTATCATTAGTTTGTTTTGATTAAAATAAGCTTTTCCAAGTTTATGGTTTATACACGTAATTGTGCAAGAGCTTTTCAATAGCGATCATTGTATCGGTAAATAATTCAATAGCGACTATTTCTAAATTATTTCAATGCCTTGTTGCTCTTTCTGAGTATGTTGTAAATAAATATTTCAAATATATTATGACGCTGTTATCACTATGCGATTGATAGCAGTCTAGGATTCCACGAAATTTGTAACTCGAAATTGCGTTGTGATAAAAAAATAAAAAAATCTATTAAAAAAAATTAAAACAACAAAAAATGTCAAGGAACTCGGTTATTTTTTTTAAGTTAATTTATATTTGATTGATTTTAACAATTATCTATAGAAAAATATTAAAGTAAAGAAATAAAAATAAATAGCGTTGGTTTTAATGGTGTTGGTAATAATGGTTGGTTAATTGCATGAACGTACCGAACGTCCCTATAGAAGTTTTCATTACAAAAAACTGATATCGGCAAGAAATTAGATTTGACCATTTGGTCATAATCGCGGCATCACTTCCTGTTTTGGTTGTATTCCGGCGCCGGCTGCGCGCCACGCTCTACCTGCTATCCGTTGTGGTTTTTAAATGTCACGTCAATAGATTACGGCATTTTAATGCCTATTACTGGCCTATATATTTTTATGTTGAAATAACCTTCTTCTTCGATGTGGTTTAATGATGACATACTCTGGCAATATTTTGTCGCAATTTAACTACAGAAACGTTCATTCTCATTTTGCAATGTATTTCCTTCTTGAAAATATGTTTTATATATAGTTTGAACTGAACTCAAAAGCTTGCATAAGGTGAGTAGTACAATATCGCAATCGGATAGGAATCGAAACCACGATACCTTAATTATTAGGCTCCCCACCCTAATCATTAAACCGCCGCTTGTTATTGAATAATGATTCACTACGAATCTGCGCAGTTCTTTTTTTATTTTTTAAAGGCACAGCGAGTAATGAAATTAGGAAACAATTACACTTAAATACTTTGTTCCCAGAGCATGAATGGGTAGCCCTTCCGCCCTTGCGGTTTCACAACCACTGAACTTAGGATGCGACGCGTGTGAAACGACACGTAAAAAAGAATAAAAATACGCTTCTGAGGTCAATGTATGCTCATAGTGTTGCAAAATATAAAAATTACGTATTTTTTCTATGTAACTGGAATGATTGGGATATGAGTGTTCCAGACAATCTGCGACGACTACTACGTGTATATCAAAATAAATGTAAAGATTATTCATTGTATCGGATTTGTTTTAGTAGTATATTTATTAAATGTGTTCTATTACGGCAATGTTGTTAAAGTGTAACTAAATCGTTAAGTATTATGCAGGAATTGTTCCGATTTATCGCTCTAGTATCTTGTTTAGCACAGCTTGACTATGTTTGCGGATCGTGACTGCGCATAGAACACTACTGGAACTGATAACAAGCTTATTTATTAGGTAGAGCTTATCAATAATCTGTTTCAGATTTTTAAACAGATTTTCTCGACTTTTATAGCACAATATTATAATGTTAATCATTAAATAAATGGCAATATTGCTAAAACGGAATGGGAAGAGCTTTTTAAGCAACAAAAGTAGGAAAGACAAGACAATAAGTTCGCTTTGAAAAAGTAATGTTATTGTATGTAACTTGATGTGTTCGTAATATAATTATTATGTTAATATAACAGCCGGTAAAATAATGGGTGTGCAAACACGAGAATATTTCCTTTGACCTGTTCTGACAACAGGGAATGAATACGAGTAACTTTGACAAAATTTCCACCAAGTCAACTTTTATAATTACACTCGATGTTTAACTTATTTTAATGAAATCTTCATTTCTTGAAGCGTGGATCCGCAGTATTTGAAGCTTAATTTTCTTCACCGCAAGTGGGCGAGTCGTAAAATATAACACAAAGGTCACCAAACCGCCGGAAGGAAGGTGAAGTTGTAAAAACCTATGCTTCTTTCTTTTTAATAAAGAATTTAAGGTTTTCAAGGATAACGTAACACTTAGAGTCTGAAAGCGTGTAGACTTATAAGCACATATATAAATAGGTTTAAAATAATTCATAAACAAATAGGCCATACCTAGGAAATAATATTTTATGAGGAAAAATTAAAAGACGGCACCGACAAAGCCGCGAGAAAAACTAGTAATGAAGGCTATACGAAACTAAAAGTGTCGTCGTTATTTGTTCAAGGTTATGTTATCAATATTATCAGTTCCCACGGGACCACGCTTCCGGGTCCGGCAGGTGGTCACCGCTGTCGGGATATGATACATCTCGTTAAAGCGTGGGCGGACGATTCTGACGTTGTGAATACTTAAATCGTATTGTAAAAGGTTTTTATGACAGAAAGTAAAATACGAAGCACGTTAAGAGAAGTACTTACACTCCACTTTTCATTTCTATGTGCCCGTGGCAAATGTTTTTTTGGTTAAGCCAAAGAAAATGCCAAAGTCTGCATATAGTTCACTGAACTTAACCGAAGATCTCTACCTAAATTAAACGTATTAAATCTTCGAAAGTTAAGAATAACGAAGCCCAAAAATTAAGAAGCCAAAAAATTACGAGTAATTGAAGCGGAAGAACGCCTTAGGTAATCCATATTCCAGAATAAATACTGATTAAAAATTCGTGTGATTGATTAAATTATAAGATATTTTAAAATTGCTTACTTCGTTGCTAACACGCGTGTACTAACTATCGCTTGAATGGTTGATGCAAATGTCAAAAAAACAGGACTCACAAGCTCTTGCCAAATTCTAAAAGCAGGAAATCCGAGGCGAAATGTTAAAAACTTTTGCTTTTTAACGCATATCTATAAACTTTTTATCGCAAATCATAACGGTGTCTTTTGTTAATTTGCGGGAAACGGATGTTGGTTTTTTGCAGAACAGGTTTTAACAGAACAGCTTAGCGGTGTCTATAATTAAGTTTAAAGTTGGGAAGTCGAGTTCTATAATTCTATTATTTGTAGTTAATGGCGATCAATTTGATAAATGTTTTTGTTTATATACTTAAAATATATGACAATTATAAAAAAAAAGATATATCTAAATGTTTCAGAGTTTAGTATTAGCAAGCTATTCTAAATATACCTAAATCGGGTGTCCGAATGGAATTTTTGTGCCTGATTTTATACCTTTATAAGGCGTGAATATATTGACATGTCGACATGCATATTATGTTAAAATGTAACAAAAATCTTAATTGCTTAAACTATAAACGAGTATGTAGTCCACTTGATGGTAATTGATCGCTGCGGTACTTAAAATTTCTGCACTAAAGTGTGAAATTTTTGTGTCGGATACGCTTTAAGTTTAAAAATAAAATGTTACCTTTAGAGTGCAGCATCTTCAGATGGTCGACAGTAAGCTGCAGGATCTCTGCCTTCTCCAGCTTGGCGCTGCCCTGCTTCTCGCAGGCGGCAGGCACCAACCGCTTGAGCTCGGTCAGCGAGGTGTTGATGCGGTCCCGGCGTTTCTTCTCGATCACCCCGCGTCTGCGCTTGCGCGTCATCAGCTGGCACGAGTCCCCTCCCGGAGACCTGGAAATTAGATTGCTTGTAAAATACTTTGATCTATGTAATACTATAATACTATTTGATCCATATATTATTCTGATTTAGTGACTTATTATTGTCGATACGCAACTATAATAATATATTAAATTAAAGAAATACAGTGTTATTGTTTATATTTTTCTAATAACATGTCTAATGAGTACTTTGAATAGACATATTTGACACGCCATCAGTAGTAAAAATTACCCCGCATAAATAAAATTAATAAGTAGCATTATGTAAAAGAGACATCATCTTCATTTTGTAGAATAAAAGAATTACGTACAAAAAGAACTCTATGAAATGTATTTTATCTTGGACTTAAGTAGCTTCTTAAGCTCGTCTCCATCAGACCTAAGTAATTGAGGTTAAATGAGGCTGAAATGAGGTCGGTCGCGCGCCAAGATCAGGGGCAGACGTAATTACACTTGAAGATAAAAATGTCTAAGTCCTAGATGCTAGGTTAAATAAATAATAATATAAGGGTAATATTTTATATACCAATCCAAATAAATAAATCAACCGCTTTCTCTTCGCGATGAAATATTCGTATAGATAGCTTGTATTTAAGTATAATAAGCAGTATAATTATCAATATATTATCAAAAATAAACGTATAGAGAATATTTCCTTAGGAATCATGCATATACTACACAGTTGCGCGATATTTATTCTCTTCATATTATTTCGTTCGATATAATAAACTTTCGTAGCAGTGCTACGCGCGTAGCGGTCAATAGATATTACGAGATAAAAATATATTTTTACATTATGTATCTCTCTATATCTTTAAAATCCCTAAAGGTATATAAACATTTTTTTTTTATTTAAAAAAGAGAGAAACAAAATTTCCTAATACATTAACACTGGAACGTGCAATTAGCATTTCAAAGATTTTTCTTTTTATTAGTACGTTTCTGTGTATAAAACCAATTCAAGCTTTAAATTAATAAATTCACTAACACTACTTATGAAAAACATATACATATACAGGATTAATAATTTAAATTTAATCTCTATAACTCTGTATACATAAACAAAGTAAAGTTATTTTTGGACAAAATTGATGATCTGGATATTGTGAAACTAAATATCTTCTAAATTCGGAGTTTGGAACTTGACGTCAATATTGATCCTCATCGGCCATACTTGGACGAAACTTTACGTGCGTGGAAATTTGAGAATTTACCGTAATACACATATGATTAGCTATGAAACATATGCCTGGAGCACCGCTCGTGAGTCTTAAAGGTCTTAGGGTATGCGTGTGTCTTATCACTTGAAGGTAAAGTAGTTGGTAGAGAAAAAGTAGTATATATTTTCATGACAATCCTGTCAAGTTCTTACAAACCGTTAGTATGTTAACCCGAAAAGAGAAAAAATACAATTTGTCTGATATCTTTTTAGGGCAAAAGTTGCTTATGTTTTCTCCGCCCAATTTCGTTGAATTAGGATGTAGGAGCCCATAAGTTCTAGTACTCGTTCCATTCTAAAAGTCGTTATAGGAATTGTTAATTATACACGCGCACCAATTATTTATAAGTAACGATATTATAATCGCAAAAAACTATTTGAAATCACTAACAATTTGTAATTGTATTAACAAAAATATAACTCACTGCGCATCCTTGCTGCTCTCTTCCGAGAAAGCATCGTCTTCGCTCTCCGAGTGCGTCCTCTTGTTGCGCTGCGCAGGCGCCGGTGGTGCCGCTGGAGCTGGCGGGCCCCAGCCGTAGCCCCACTGAGGCTGCGCCTGGGGTTGCTGCAGAGGAGCCGCCTCCATGTGCCTATGGTACTCCATCGTAGACGAAAAACTGGTGCAACTTGGAAAAGTTTTTTTGTTTCCACAAAAAATAAATTTAATCGTCTTTCACGTAGATTTAAAAAAACAACCACTTAATATTCACACTACTAAGACAGTGTTGAAATAATTAAACACTTCAATCTTTCACACATCTAATCAGTTTCCAAAAATTTCCTCGATCACTTTTCTCGAAGTCGGTGGAAGTTCCCAATTATCCCGATCTGCGTGCCACAGCGCACGTTCGCCCACGTGCGCACGCGTGGCTCGTTCGCCGCGAAGTGTGCGCCGCGTGGCGCTCCGTGCGCCGCCTTGCGCCCCGGCCCGACTGTCCTTTGCACCCCTGCAGCACCACTCCACCACCCTTGTACCACATACCCGACCCTATTACGATGTAATAAACACCAAAACATACGCATAACTAGCTTGGTTTGGGCGGAATAGTGCGAAAACAAATGCAAAAATGCGACACACGAATTTCAATGCTGCATGCAGGAAATAGAGTCGATAGAGCGGCTCCTGAAAACTATTACTTTTATTTACCACTCCCAAATTTAAGTTTCGCGAGTCCCGATTAAAAATATATTTTATTTGATATGAAATAGGACCTAAATTTGATTGCTATGGGGTGTTCTATATGTGCAAAAGCGCCGCGTGGCCGGCGCACGGTGGGAAAGCGTCAATTAGAAAACGCACTTTTATTCGCTAAACAATTTCTGTGACTCTATTGTCTAAGCAGGGGTGGTGAAGGGATGGAGCGTGCGACCGAATTCCAAGCAAGTAAACATGATTTATTATGCAGGATTAGTTTTTATTTTCGTACATAATATGTAAGCGTAGAGCTTAAGCATACATAAGCCGTAAGAGATTTAAACATTTCTTTTTAAACGTTACCTTGACACTACCCTGTTTTGAAGGTAACACTAATAATTAAGCTTTACGTAATTCCAACTATACATCAAATTAATTAATAAGCGAGCTAAAACTCTTGATGAAATTAACGTTTAGTCGCTGTTTTCATTAATCAAGCGAGTCGACCCTAGCACAGCCAGATACCATTTAGAATAAATTAAGAAAAGATTCATCCTCCTAGATACTTGTAGTACTTGCCATTTCTCCTGATATCTTTAAGCCGATTTGATTTTTTTATAATCTGGTGATTGTAAAAAAATCACAATCACGATGTTTAGAAAGATATTATCTAGCATATCATCTAAAAAGGATAGGCTTTGAAGAGCCACAAAAGATTGCAAAACACCCTTCCACTGCACTTGACTTCAAAGGCTATATTTTTTAATCCCTATTTATTGGTAAAGGTTACGTGTCGGTGTCCTTGTCAAGTAATCCTATAAGATTTAGGAAGAAAGAAGATTATTTCCCACGCGCGAAACAAGGTCTTGACAACAATTATTTGTATGTAGATTTTTTTGGTTAAACATAATCTGTAAATAACTTTCCGCGCCACTTAAGAGGCTTAATAAATAGGAAATAATGACAGAAAAGAGATGATATGTTTTATTTAGAAAAGTAAAAAAAACGGTTTTGGAAAAATATAATTATTTTGACGCGTATATAATATTAACATATTGTCCCTAGAAATTGTTTAATATTGTTTGAAATTCACAAATCCAATTAGCGGCGTCAGTTGAATCTTTTGTTCTAAGCGCCGACATTTCATCTTCGTCGACAGCGCTTTAGTATAAGTACATATTGTATCGACAAATAAATCACGTTGTCTAAATAGTACCTACATAGGAAGCTCAAATACGACCCTCTTCACATCGTTACTTTATTCAAAAAGTCCACTCAAAAAAGCATGAGGGTGATTTTTTCGACTTTGAGATTAACCCGTTTTTTGTGGGCGTGAGAAGACCTGTGGGACTTTGTGACAGGTGCTGCCGGGTTCATTGTTAGTATAGTCGCGGCACAGAATCCACGAAACGGTGTCTATTGTACTGCACTCGTACAATTGTGTACTCTCTGGGTTTTTGCTGCCTTTAATTCGGTTTCGATTAGTTGCCAATGTTTATTATTTTACGCTGTTTTGACGCCACTTCTGTTTATATAATGTCTGTTATTTTACTCACAAAAGCAGAAAAATAAAGTGAAAAAAGAAAAATAATAAATCTTTCTTCTAACAATTTCTGTTTATCTTGTAATCATAATTTGTCATCAGTAATGTTTTGTATTTTAGAAAAAGTTTATTTTATAGTTGTGGGGTAGTTGTGAGCATGCAGACCACCTGATGGTAAGTGGTCACTACCACCCATGGACATTCGTAAACAACCCAAGATTCTATCTTTTTTTACTACACGGTTTTTTTTGTATTTCGACCATAAGTGCGTTGCTATCCTTGAAGACTAAGTTAGAATGCCTCGGTTAAGTATATCTCCCTGATCCTTCAAACCAGGACACAGCACAGCAGTAAGAACTATATAAACTTCTATAACGTAGAAATTGATGTGGCAGTCGAAATGTTCTACCACCAAAAGAGTTTATTACCATAATTCACTTAGGAACCAAATAATAGTTATATTAATGAAATATGATCTATAAAACAGTAAATAAAGTAGTTCAATCAAAATGGGTAATGTGGGAACTAAATCATACAATAGTGGAGTCAATGGAACCACTAATGTCGCCGACAAATATGATTAACAATAAAAAGTACCTACTATCTACTTTGCATTACTGTATTATGTTTGCATTTAACGGAACATAAATACATTTGTACGAATTCTTATTAACGTACAATAGAGCTTATTTCGCCCTAACATCGTTGCAAGTTATATTTTTGTGAGCGGTGTTCCCGTGTGAATGTCGAGACGGGGGTGGCAAGGGGTGAGTCAATCTTTTCAACTTTATATTGTTATTGGATACGAATACTGCATGCCCTTTGTTTGACACCGCCAAGCTTTTATGTTTATGAGAACGTTCGGAAAATACAAGGAAAATTTTGATCGGCGCGCGAACCCTTATAACAATACATAAAAATAACATCGAAATTACTAATACATTTTCTGTCAATCTTATTGCAGTCCAAACATATTTACTACACATTGTGTAGTAGATATGTTTGGACTCAATAACTAAAAAACCGTAAAAATAAAGTTCCGGAACTAACTATTTGACAATGGTCTCGTTACCTTTCAAAATGCGTTGCCTGCACAGAATACTGACTCACTCAGAACAGAAAAAGCAAGCGAGTCACTTTCAGATAGAATTGCGTTATTCTTATAAATTAAGGTGAAACCTCATTTGATGCGAAGATAAAACGTCGCGAGGCAGCCACTTAGGAAAGGCTTAGAGGATTTTTTTTCAATAGATTTTTTCCCAGACTAATATAATTTGAGCAAACTAAAAGATAATGAGGGTGAGATTATCCAGTTTAAAAATGCATGCCCCTTTTCTAAAGAAAAATATTTTAATATAGGAATAGAAAGCGGAAAGCCGCTTTCTATACGTACATTAATTATACCATTGGTTGAATAAAATCCAAGAACATGTTCGATTGGTATAAAATTTGTCCATTAAATGACTGGGCGCAATTTAAAATTCAATTTTGAATTAATAGTACCCTGGTCAGAATTTTTACCAAACCCACTCGCTAAATATTTTTCTGACATACTTTTTAGAATATAAAATATTTCTCATCCATTGTACGGATGGGTCAGGTTAGCATCCTATTCATATCGTTACCGGGAACTTTTTCTTTGAAGAAACAACATAAAAAGGTAAAGTCCCGTCGCTATTCTGTAATCCACAATCAATTGCGAATCCCGCGCGAAAAGATTCACACGTCACCCCTCGGAACGGTCTACAATGACCATGAATAAAGTATAACAGGTCACCTGTCCCCCACACCGATCAATTGCTCCCGCGCATCGATCGTCGGTGATTAAGCGCGTGTGAGTGGTGCGGCGCGCGCGCTCACACGCGCTGCGCACGCGCCGCCGGGGAGACCGAGCTAGGGTTGCGACCTTTCTATGCGTACTTAGATTCCGATTCGATGATTAATAGGGCTCGGTTTGGAACCGTAGAAAAATAGTTATTGATCGTTGGTTGGTTGTTATTTTCAAAAATCAATTCATAAGTGTAGTTGTTCTGAAGATACATTGTTGTTGTGTACTCGTATAACTCATCCTCGCAACCAGTTGTATAATGAATGTAGAAATAATGCGAAAGTTAGGTTGGTATTACAATTTTACTCGTGTATATAAATAAAATGTTTGGGTAATAAATGAATGAAATACATTCGGGCGAAAAAAAATTAAGACGAGAAGAAAGTATCTGTAATATTATATTCTCATATTGAAGTCATAAATTAAAAGTAAGTCATATTATTATCTAGTAACATTTCCGTATAAACAACGAATGGAAACGACTGTCTTTGCTCTAATTTAGAATTTAGACTGCATGTAAAACACTAAACTGTATGTGACATTATATTACAGCCAACGAAACGCCTTGTAGGTTCTCACCCATCCAAGTTATAACTTAGCGATCGTTAACAATATATGCACACACTTCATGAATTAATACGCTTCCGACCAATAAAGCGGCTTCCCCCAAACATAATATGATCCGGACGCAGTAAAGCGGCTACTTCCATATAGACTTTTTGCTCTATTTTTCCATTCATTACAGCGGGAAAATATTTACGTCGAGAGCGTTCGCGTAAATATCAGTCTTCTGAGAATTGTTTGCTTCATACCATCGGTGTCCATGTTACGGTCTGCTCTTTACATCAATAACATTATGGTAATTCTGAAAACATATTTTTATAGAAAGCTTATTGTTAACTTAATTTAAATAATTAACGTCTGTAAAAAGCGCTATATATTACAATCCATCTAAGTGAGCGAGTTCTTAGTATAGGGTGAAAGCCGGATAGTTGCCACACTTTTT
The DNA here is from genome assembly GCA_018247775.1 of Udranomia orcinus. Classification (NCBI taxonomy): domain Eukaryota; kingdom Metazoa; phylum Arthropoda; class Insecta; order Lepidoptera; family Hesperiidae; genus Udranomia; species Udranomia orcinus. The sequence goes on from DWGW01000295.1 coordinate 16,437, forward strand.
AAAAAAGCTCTTTTATTAATAATGTGTACTAATACGGTATTTATTTAAAGT
>DWGW01000296.1:0-16462 GCA_018247775.1 Udranomia orcinus
TTAACGTTAATAATCGCATTATCGTGTTCGCAGTGAGTTGTGACCCGCTCCCCACGAACACTCCATTCCAAAACCCATTGAATCCATGCCAAATATGCATATGCCAGTATTCATTTGGGTTCAAGCCTGACGTGACGATAACTTGCGAGGAGAACCCTTCGTGTGGTAAGTCCATGATTTTAACAGAAGTATTTGATTGTGACGACAAATTTTTGTCATGATTTATTTGAGAAAATATTTAATTGTTTAGTTGAATATTTAATGTGATCTATGTTACGTAATAATTTACGGTATTAAAATACGTTATGACTACAACGGTTATAAATAAATTTCCAGCTTATTTCTTTCACGCCTTTAAAAGCTTTCACGGGTAACAGGAAGCAGATGTGTAAAGCACTTAATATAATTATGATCTCTAGACCATTCGAATAAAAATGTCAAAAGTTACAAGATATTAAAACAAGTAATAAAATATTGTTTATTGCAGTAGCACCATCGGATTTGATTGCAATACGTGAGTAACTTTCAATACAAGTACTTGTGAAACATTTATTATTTCAGGCCTATCATTTAATGAATTATTAAATTAATTTAATTAATCACTTTAATTTATTATTTAAATTTTGTAAAAAAATCTTTAAATAATGTAAAAATTAAAATTTTGTCGCCTTTGTCTTCAGCACCATCCCGAGAACCATCTGCTCCAGTGGATTGTAAGTCTTGTATTAAAAAATTATTTCTTAGTTACCTTAGCGTATTAGCTAAATATACGTCAAAATGATCTTTGGAAGTTTTAAAATGCTTTAACAGATTTCCTTTATGTTTCGCTAGTCCCAAAAATTTAGTTACCTTAGAGTTAGGGTGTTCTGTCTTTGAACATTGTCCTCGTATGAAGATAATATTTGAAATTCTACACAATATTTTATATACATTTTCTACTAAAATCATTATTGCGTTATTGTTAATTAGTTACACTTATCCATTATCCTAAATTATACTACAGTACCACTATGCAGAGAGTTTCCTCCGAACGTGGCCTTCCCTCACCCGGCCGATGTTTGCCAAATCTGCGAGTGCGTCGTATCTATCAACGTTGAGGGGCCACAGCATAAGATCTCATGCTATGCAAAGCCTGGCTGTGGTGAGATCTTTTGTAGACATAGTCTCTTTTACTTTTCTCGCCCTATTTAATGTTTACTATTCAAATTTAGTGCACAATTAACGAAATTTTAATAAATATTTGTAACACAATTTGTTTTATGTTTTTTTTTTTATTTCAGATGTCACAGTAACCACACCAGCGCCTATGCCAGTGCCAGGTCCAAGTAAGTGGATGAAGCCTTTCTAATTATTAGCCATTTCCAAAATATATAAATATAATAAAATAATAAAAAAAGCTTCTGTTGTAATTACAAAGTTGTAGTGGATTTTATCATTTATGTTATATTTCGTTACAACCAAAATGATTGTTATAGTAAATAATAGTAGGTTTTAGACAGAACTAATAACTACTGTATATATTTGTAGTGTCATGGCCACCTCTACCTCCCGGGCCACTCCCTGGACCTCCACCCCGTAAGTACTTTTTATAAGTTTAAACGTAAATATTTTCATTTAAAACACAACCCGAAATTGGTAGTATCATAGATTATATTGTTTTATACATTTATTTGCCTTTAGAATTTGACCACTATCTGTATAAGCGTATCTGTCTCAGAAATAGCGATGCTGCCATAGGATGTTACGATGCATCCATAATTACGACCTCGTGTAGAATTATATTTCTCTTAGGATTCAACGGTGATACACTACGGAGTGTTAATTCATTTTAGCGGTGGACAATATGACAATTAGATTAATTTCGCTACACCATATTTTCAGATAAATCTTGCAGCCCATATCCGCCCAACCAGCAATTCCAGCATCCATGGGACGATTGCCAGATCTGCGTTTGCAACGAAATTTATTCCACCGACATCATAAACATTGAAGTTAACTGCTTCACCAATCCAGCATGTTGTGAGTACCCCATTGTTCTGCACACACATGTACGATCATGTCTATATAGATTTTATTATGTATATCTAGATTTTCAGTTATGTTAGCATTTGATAAAAAACTATCATTTTATCCATCAGGTTACAATTATGTGAAAATTTTTATACTTTGATTTAAGCTGAGATCGAGAATCGTTGTTTAGTTTTCTTGTATATTTTAAGGAATTCATCAATTCTGCCATAAAACGTATTTATTGAAAAATATTGGCTATGATGTAATAATATAGTGATTATTAATTCAAAGCCAACTTTTTTCACTCGCTTTCTCTAAACTGGAATTTGTCATTAGCTTGTACGTTTCACTACTACATACTCGATGTGATTCATTCTTATAACTAGCCCAACAGACTTAATCAGCTACAATTAAGTTAGTGTTGCCGCCTAGTTGCTCAGTCAGCACAAATTGAATCGCAGCAACACCAGCAGCTAATTTGATAAATTATTCAGCAGAACAAACACAAATACGTCAAAGTTGTCAACTCGTTGCGAGCTCCATCCGAGCAAACGTCGGCTGCAGAAGATTTGATCTAACTTCAACGTAGCGATGTAAATAAATCATTTGTAGCCGCTGCGAGTTCGTTCAGTCAATGCATTTTCCAAGACGATACATGGTTCCAAATGCAAAGTGTATTTGAACTATTGAGATATTCTATCTTCATGAATTCTTATTGTAAGAAAGAGCATAGTGTATGTGTCAAAATATTAATGATAAATAATTTATGTATTTTCTTCTTTACAGGCGGTGGAGTTTATCAATGTAAGATCTCATTGTGAATTGACTAAATTTAGAAATTATTAAATTGAAAAAATTTAGAAAAAGTTGAAATTAAATCTAAAAATTAACGTCAAAAAAATTCTTTTTCCAGTGCCGCAGTCCCAACCCCTTCGTGAACAGATATTTGGACAAGTAGGAGTACCACAATCTTCTCTATCGGTTTCCCAACCGCCATTAGTGTCCCAACCAGTAGCTGTACCAATTAAGGTTGACCATCCAGTCCCTATATCCCACCCTGTTCCTGTCTACGATTCTGTACCGCAGCCTGTACCCCATCCTTACCCAGTAAGTGTGCCACACTTCGTGGAGGTACCAAATTCTGTACCACAACCCCACTCTATTCTTATACGTAAGTGGAAATGTTACAATATTTTTGTTTCAAACGCTCATCCTATAATTTAAGATCAAATAAATAAATAAAAATAATGGTCTAATTTTTTTCAGAATCAACAAAATATTTAGGTATTTGATTTTAATATTATTTGATTACCATTTTAGATCTATAAATTCATATTATTTAAAGACATGATTTTGTTGATACCGCATCATTTGTTTTTCAGACATTAGCTGTAGCGGAAGGGGAATCGGCGAAGAATTCCTGTATGCAGCCTGTAGAATCTGCAATTGTCAATCTTTCGGAAACTTAGTTATACCGGTCTGCAGACGTCCTACAACACCTGAATGTAAGTTAAATGTTCTTGCCCTTCAAATTAAGAATGTTTCGCACTTACCAATTGCAACTTTACGAAGTCAAGTGGACTTACCTGGAAAAGAAATTGCGACATTAAAAAATGATTGAATATATTGAACCGGCTGGCACTGAAGCATAAAAGATAAATAACGACAATATCAAATCTGACACTGCTCGAATTTAGAACTTAACGGCTTATGCTAATGAAGTAATAACAAAACTTCAAACAGTAAACGACACCGCGGAGCAAAATAAAAGTGTTTATCGGCCGACCGGCAAAAGGCCGTATCGTTAAAACAAGGGAACGAATAAAGTAAAAATTTACGACGCACCGAACGACACGGGCCGTCAGAATTGACAAACGTGCAAAAAGCGGGGGTTGTACACAATCGCCACAGGTGCTGTTAAAAGGGAACGGGGATGCAAAATTTGGCAGACAACACCTCGTAAGCTTAAAAGTGAACGGATGTAGGGCAATCGCGCTACGTGGATCTTTCGATTACGAATATGCGTTTCTGTATAAAAATAAAATTAAATAGAGTTATTACAAATAACATTTTTTATTTTCTTATTCTTTTATCCCGTTTTTATAGTGATGCATAAAATTACAATATTTTTTATCATTATATTTTTTATATGATGATAAAAAAAGTAAAATACCTTGTAGAGTAGATAAATTTATAAATAAAAACTTCCATATTAATGCTGACCCGAGAAAATTGTAATATAATTTTCCTGTTATTTTGTTGTTATTTTTGTGTCTACAAAAACAACAAATTGCTTCCAATGGCGAAGGCTGATACGACTCAATGATTTTATTACTTTTACCACAAATAGGAATTTAACGCGCCCTATAGATTTGCCCTGAGGGATGCCAATAGCCAATACCCAACCCAATCACATGACATAGAACGGGCAACAATGACTGAGCGTTAAGTGTATTGGTTTCTCAATTTCCCTCAACCCCTCTCCGTTACCGAAATGGTCCATTGTGTATTCTGGCAGGGCGTCTCTTCATTTACCAATGTCGAAAAAAATCGAAATGGCGTTTAAAATAAACGATTCACACCTAATAACACAAATAGAACGTATTGTAGTAACGTTTTATGATACGGCACAATAACAAAATCACGACACCACAAAGAATAACTGTTTACCAAATATTGAATCCCAGCAAGCGATATTATTTGGACATTTTATATGTAACTCAAAGAAGGCAAAAGTAAATTCCGTAACTAAAATGTGACAAGACCAAGTTTATGTGTTATTATTTAGAGGCAATTTGGGGAGACTAAACGAACATATTATGAACAGAGATAGAGAAACCAATAATGATAATTATGTTTTCGTTTCAGGTGCCGTCTTACCCGGTAAGAGCTTTAACGTCAATTATAATGAGTTGGAACTTTTTATTGATACACAATCTAAAGCATAGTTTCATTTTAGCTGCCGTTGCTATTGAAAATATAGTATACATTGGTGAGTTGTTTCATTTATTTTATAAAATCATATCTATATGACGTTATTTAATTAAAAATAGATTTTATATTGAGAAATTGCATAAAATATCCTTATATTTTCGATCCCTTTTTATACGATGTTGTTCTATGATATACCTTATTAATCTATCTATCGTATTTTCTTCTTTTTCCTTAGTATCATTCTTTGTTAACTCAATTTTTTTTTCAAAGAGCCCCGGTGCCGCTATAGACTACCATTGAAGTCGTTCACAACATCATGCTACAGCTGCAAGTGCCAGTCCGTTTTCAGTTACGTTGTAGCTACTTGCCAACCCATACCTGGATGTACTGGTAACTATGTTGCTCATCTTATGGGTTCTTGCTATTTATTTTTTTGGACTTTTAGTGAGACCGACCGACCGACAAGAGTGAGAGTCAAAATAATATTTCATAGAACGCTTATGAAAATTTATTTTTATAATTTTCTTTCACAAAATTTCACAGTAAGAACAGAAATATCTGACGAAACGAAATGAATTCAATCAACCATGAATGAAACAAAAACAACGAACATAATAATCTAAAAATACAAAACTTACATCGACCTCGTTTCCACTGTAGTTACATAAAATATTAAGGGATAAGTAATCGAAGTTTGGGGTTCTACCCACTCCCGAAAAACCCGGGCTTTTAGATCCATTACTTAACAAAACAAATTTTATTAATATTTAATGGAATCAAAATTGGAGCATTAACAGTTGTGATCCTTTGTTCGTGAAATTGTTTTCCTTGTTTCGTTATATACGTACAAAGATTTAAAATTACCAATGATTCAAATCTATTGTAATTCTTACCGCATAAATTTGATTAGTTTTATTATTATGTAGAAATATTTTGTAAAAAGAATGAAGAAAGAAAAATGAAGAATGAAAAAGATTTCTTATGGATTATTTTATTATAAGGTTAAGGCTATACATATTGTATATTTTACCATAAATATTTGTTTACGATTACTATACTAGATTTTTTTATCTACTCTTCCAAGTAAACAAAAAGGTTTATCTTAGGAGTATTTTCACTTCAATAATCAATTGGGTGTGATTTCAATTCATAATCTCTAGATCTTAATCGACTTTAAAAAAATAGCTATAATGTAAACGGTTGATTTTTTTTCTTGTTTCTTTAATAATATTTTCTATCACTTCAGGTCACGCATTGTACTCTGGAGGTGTAAGCTTATCAGATGCTGCCGCTATTTCAAGTTCTCAACAGGAACTGGCATCTTCATCAGCATCTATAGACCATTCTCATGGATTTGGAGGTTCCCAGTCATCTGCTAACACTAACTCTATTCTCTCAGGGACTCTCTCAGGATCCGAATATGGGACGCATTCATTTTTACCTGGTTTTTTAGGATCCTCCGTTGACCAAGCTCTGACCAACCTTCAATCCGGTTCCAATTCATATGGCCTATCATACAACAATCCTCATTTATATTATGGAGTTCAGACATCAGGAAGTGAGATTGCAGAATCTTCTGCTGGAGTACGACCCTTCTATCCATCTTTATACGTACAACCCTATGGGCAATCGAAACTGCCACATCCACCAATTGGAGGTCTTGGCCAGGGTCAGACCTTAGCTGAAGCGATCGCTCAGAGTAGCTCTAGTAAGTAACTTATATATCAAAACATTTTGTGATGTTCAAAAGAAAATATTCTCCATTTTCCGATCATTCTACAAACGAATAGAAATAGTTTATTTGCTTAAAGTTTGTTCATTGTCTAGCTTATTGAATATATCTAATTCATTCTAATTTAAGCGCAAATTTAACTAGAAAACTAGGAAGAAAAGATATCTATCAATATCAATACTAGAAAAATAATTTCAAAGTAAACAAGTGAAACGTTAGATAAACACTGAATCATTCAATTTCTTTAATATCATTTTCATTAATATAATCCGCTTCCATTGAATCACATGAAAAGCGCATTTGCTCACATGAGCCTCGAAATTATAGCAACAATTTACTAAAATTGAATTCCTTTCATCAAATGCATTAATATATTACATTATCTAAACGGTTATAATACCCACTCGGCGATACACGGCGGGCGGTAAACGAATCCACAAATCCGACGAAATGTACGAATTCCATTACTGAAATATAATATGAGCAGTGCCATTGGGAAATGAACGTCAAAATACTACGAAAAGATTTGTTTACATATTCCTGACATTTCTTTTAAATTAACATGTAAATAGATATATAATACCTGGTGCAGACGTCACAGTATTCAAAGACGCGTCTATGTTTGTGTATCCATAAAATCCCTAAAGGCATTAACTAGATTAGTAGAGTAAAATTATATGTATCTACTTCATATTCAGCTTAATTTACGTCGCGTACGATGGTCCAGTGCTTTTGGATTCAATTCTTAAGAATAGAATCGTAGGACGAACGATTGTCTTTACTAATTCCGAGCGTACCACCATTGATGATACCTTACTCTTTCAGATATCCTAGGTTTGGGACATTCACCGGTCAGAATAAAATCTGGTAAGTGTTTCAAGTTACGTTCAACGTAATAAACTCAAACCCATAGAGTAAAATATCATTCGTAACGTCTTACGACGGTTCAAGCTAAAAGAGTGTTCCAAAATTTTCTGAATATGAGAGATGCAAAAACCTACTACAATAGCGCTAGTATACGAAAAGTTATAACTAAATTTAATTCTTGTTATTTTGTAGTGCTTATAGCATTAATTTGCATATATCTAGTTATTCGGATACCCTTTCAGTTGTAAGAAATCACATCTAATCTTTATACTAGAGCTTGGTTCACATCCTCGACAAAGATTGAGCGAAGGACGTTGTTTGCGGAGGAAATTATTTAGCCGAAGTTGCGTATAATTTTAAACAAGCGTATCCCGGTAATACCCTTGTGGGCCCTGACAACTTTTGGGGTATAAATTAAAAATATATTACAAGAGCAGATGGTGTGCGGGTCTCATGCAAATTCTATTTAATCAAACTTCCACTGAATTCCCCTGGACGGGCTTACTACTTATTGGATTTTTTCGTACACAACCGTCTACGTAAGGTGACTGTTTCATTCGCGGAGATGATCGAGTAACTACACTAATTTATGTGTATTTAATTTTCACATTAAACATCTAAAGATACATGAAAAAATCGAAAAATGGCATCGTTATAAAAAATAATGTCACTCTCTACCATCTAGTAAACCGTACAACGCAGAAAATTAGAAATGTATTATTATTTAGTGGTTATTATTATTACTTTAATCTTTTATTATTTCGACATATAGCCCCAACATTTTAACCATAGAACATAAAATTATATCATAGATTCAAAATCACAATACTCTAAGCTTAATCAAACATCCAAAATTTTATAAATAATATTGTTTAACAGTGAAAATTTTGTTGTTTATCGCTAGCAATGTGACAAGTCTGCAAAAAGATTTTCTTAGAGGCGACCTCGGCTAGTTCATATTTTTTTTTCATTACGCCACTAAGGGCAGAACACGCTCCAAATGAAATCTGCTAAAGGTCATGCTATTAAGATAAGACCGTTATGAGATATTATGAAACCGCTACCGTAATAGACGTCAGGGAACAAGTATCCGCCCTTAATATAATAATGGGGACGTAATACGGTATTAAAATCATTGCTTAGGAGAAACACACTTGATATAGAAACGGGGATTATAGATCTCGAGAGGGGAAGGAAAACGTAGTATTAGAAATTAAGTATAGTCACATTAATAATCATTCGTCTATTGCTGAAAGGTACCTGAAGGAATCGATCTACGCACCTAGTTCGAATGTCGAAGAATTGTTTTGCGAATCCCAACAACGAAACCCAATACTCTGATATACGGATAAAATATTCCCAATTCCAAACAGATCGATTTCTGTAAACTTAGAGAGCCAAAATATATTTTTGTTTTATTTCGACGCCTTACGCGGTTACAAACGGGGTTCGCCAGCGTTAAAAATGAGGATTGGAGAAAATACAAGCATTATTTAGGGATAAAACGGGACACGTATCGATCGCTAACCCTGATGCTATTCATGTCAAAATCAAGCCACTAGGTATCTCTGTTTCAAAAGAAACAAGAAGAGCAAATAAAACTTTTACATAATTTTGTGGCAGACAAAAAAACTAGGTCACCTTTGTTAATTTGAAGAAAAATATACATATTTAAATGTTTATTGTTTGTTGTAATAGAGTGAAGATTTTAGATTAATAGTGAAAATCGCTATTTTTACTGACCTAATTTTTTGTCCGCTACGTTAATTGTGTTAAAGATTTATGTATAATAGTATTTTCTATACAAAATATACCATTTGTTTACCCATGGAAAAACTGCCAATCTTCAATAAAACAAAATATCGAATATCGAAATATGAAAAACAAAAGAAAGACACTAAGTGTATTGGCTAAATAACTTGATATTATTCAAATATTAATTGTTACAGGCAATCCTGAAGATTTGGAAGAAAAGTGACTTTTGAACAAGTCTGGTGAAGAAAAATAAACAGGCGATGCGCAAAATGGATGGTCGATAGAAATAAAATATGTGTGCAAGCATGGACAGAACACGCTTAACGCTTAATAAAAACTTCAATTAACTTTCTCTTATTTTTATTACAAAACAAAACTTTTAAATTGAACAAAAACAGTTCATAAGTATAAAAAATAAACTTCATATTAAATAGCTAGCATCAAATAATCAAATCAATCAAATCTCAAATCTTATATTCTAAGCATTTTTAAAATAGAAAGCAGTACAATATTATTAATGTTGGTGGTGGCGATGATGCCTCCGGACACGAATCATCTAAGGTTTAATCACCTCAAACTCTTCATAATAACATTGTACATGAGGTCAGTAGTTACCAACGCTTCAAAAGCATTACCAAGAAAAATATAAATGGTCATAACCAGCAAACACATGTCGTAGCAAACAAAATTGAAAACATAAATTCGTTCAGTGTAGTTATTTCAGAACCAACATCAATTTATGTAATAACCCAAGAAACTTCGCTGCAAAACGATTTTCAAACACAATCTCTACTGTTTTAATATTGTAACTGTACTGTTTGTTCGGATTGAAGAGAATGTAGATATTTTCATTTTAGAATACATTTTATACTATCTGAATTTATTTGAATTAATATCTTTCTTATCATGTGAAATATAGATTTATTCAAAACTATATTATCATTTATATGTGTCTATAATTAAAATAATTTTACTATATACAATACATATAAAAAACTAAATCTTTAGTAATACTAAAAATGTTAAATGATTTTTTTCAGTCTTTGTCGCAGGTTGCCTATAATACAAATACTCTTAAAATGCTTATGGAATTGACGATAAAATGTTTAAAAAATATACAGCAAAAATAGTTGTAGTAACGTCTAATTATGGAAGAAAATAAATTACTACTCGGCAAACAAATCGGGCAGCGTAAGTCTAGGAAGCCATTAAACTATAACGCAGTAGGTTTTATATTCCATTCATATTTCCAGTCGGGAAGGGAAAGATGTGACTGTAATAGAAAGAAGTAAGGCAAGAGAAAAAATCTTTATTTAGTGCTGAAAGGGAGCCGGGAGAATAATGGCGGCCTGGATTATAACTATGCTCTTAATTAGCGGTGAGTTAACTGCCAGTGCTCTTCTAACTAGATCTAAAATAAAATAGAAAAAGTGTGATGTAATTATACGCCAACGTGTTTAAACTAATTTATATGAACTTTTTGATGAATTTAAATCTGTCTTTGATCATGGCACTCACGACACATAAATGAATAGGTAAATTGAATCCACTCTTAGACTAAATAATATTTGAACATGTAATCATGCAAAACGTAGCCTATTCAAAGAGTAACTAATAAAGGATAGAAATATCAGATATATTAGTACATTTACTTACTGAAAAAATAATGAAGAAGGGAATAATAAATGGAGAGCAGTTGGGTTTGCTTTCCGACTTTTTTCATAGAGGAATGCTTCCTAAAAATTTAACGCAGAATTAATTCTGTCACTGCAAGCAACTTTTTCAACCGAATACCTAATTGCGCTTCGTACATTCACCGGTTGAACCGTTCACTTCATTTTGGGCCGCGGTTTTCGAGATAGGATTTTAATAATTTCCAGCGGTGATATAACGTTGAAGTAACTAAATTTTATGTGCATATTCTAGCATTCTTGGTTGAACTCGAATTTAAATGCAAATGTATGTGAGAAGTGTCTCGTTCTGTGCGATTTGTTAATGCGGCGGCTGCAGTCGACGATTTGAGATGAATCTTAGAATAACGGAAATTCGGTTCTGTGCATGCTACACAATCTTGATCTAACAAAACAGATCTAGAATTTTGTTTCTAAGGCATTTATGTTGTTGTTATAGTAACAACAAATCATACTAGCATTGTGTATGAAGGAGCTGTAATTCACCATTAGGACATTTTTGATATCGGTGCGAGGGAAGAGATTCGTTCGTCCCGATCGAACTAGTATTTTAGTACTTCAAAACAGTAAATTGGATAACACCCAAATTCCTTATAGCGTTAACTTGTATGCGATTACTAGAATATCTGGACTAGCTGTTTTAATATACGGCAGTGCTCAATATATGCAACGGTGCTGACTTACATCCGGCCGGGCGTTCAAAGGAATTCAGATATTAAATTCAATGGAAATGCCCTCAGATTTATTCCCGCATTTCTGTACTAGCTCGGCTCAGCCTTGAATAACTAAATCTTGGTAGGGTTAGGTAATTCCAATAAGACATGATTTGTTTTTGTGTAACGCTTGCAAGGCAAACGGGATTTCTGCAGGATATCTTTTGAATTGCTTTAAAAATCCGCAACATATTTTAAAATGTATCATTGGCTTCCAGATTTTTAAATCAGGTAACAATTACACATCAAGTCTATATCAGAATATAGACATTGAAATCTGATCATGACGCGTTCAATACATTATAATTCATTAACGTTGAAACATTTTGTTAACATCGAAAGATCAGGTTTGATTGTCATTTCGCAACATATGGTTAATGGCTTTGGTCGCAATAGTTTTATTGTTAAAAATAGCCTAAAGGAGACTCTTTTCAGGAGCGTATGGTCACGAGGGCATAACGCCTATTGATCTGACCTTCGTAGATGAGATCAATGAGGCAGGTTTTGGGGACGCCCAACACAGGGGCCCCGCCTGGTACGACGACAGCTCCAGCTCCTCTGCAGAGACAGACACTGATCTAAGGACTGGGATTTCGGGGAGTTCCAGGTATTATGTGTGTGATAACTATAAGTAAAATAGGCTACAGTTGACTCTCCCAGAGAAAAAAATGCAGATGGAAGCGTATCTAATTTTTCTATCAAGTGGTAAAGGAAACCTAATAAATAAGTCTACGGCAGTATTTCATAAAATTTCATCCGTTTTTTACTATTTTGACGTTTGCACTAATAAGCAAAATATAGTTAAACAAATAAGAACAGAACAAGATTAAATTCAGTTTTTCAAAAGCACTTCACTTAGCCGTATTTGTGTTGTAGCTTAGAAGCCGGTCATAAATATCTCGAGAAATGAGAGTCGACTCGAGAAAATACGATGTCATTGCTAGTGACATCTTAAGTAAACTGCCGAGCGAAATGGGTTTACCTGAGCCTGAAATACTTTAATAACCAGAAGTCTATACTTTGACAAAGAGACACATTTCGTTATAAGATGCATTAAATTCTTTTTCTGTCGCTTAATAGCTAAAACGTGGTGATACTTAACCGTACCAAGACTTTGTAAATATGTTGTTCGCGCTAAACGGCACACACACTAAAATAACAATTATCGAAAACTTGGCCAAAAGTCACAAACAAGTGAACCTTATTTATGATATGCATTGATCACAAAAGCCAATCAACAAGGAAGCCTTTTTGTAAACCCCTGACCGTAAGAAGTTAAATGTATTATCAAATACTTTGATGTATTTCAGTTCAATAACGTCAGGGTCCATAATAAGCTCAAGTTCTTCATCTGAAGCTTCTTCAGTGGAAACCAAAGAGAGACGAAGAGTGTAAGTATTTTCCATTAAAAATCGTTTCAGAAATATATTGATTAAAAGTATGATAATAATGTATTTAATAATAAAGTATGGCCATATAATGAATCATTGCTGCTGAAATATTGCTGAATAAATTCAATTACATTTAAGATTATATTTTGGGACACTTAACGTTAAAATTAATTAATTAATTAGTGACCTTCTATGTAACTTTTTAAATTGTTATTTTAAAGTTCAGTAGCGTTGTAAAGTATAGTATTTATTTATTATCTCAATCGATGTTTTCTATTATAACTATAAATTGTGCTTTATAAATCGAAAACATCAGAATAAATTCTCTCGTTAATCTACAATCTAATTGTCTAGGACTCAAAACTACCGCACATGTACTCCCTGCCCTTACGACATGTTGAAGCAGTATAAGAACTATGGGATCAAGTGGATCTGTGGCGGCTACCAGCGCGCCAGGCGCTCCTTCAAGAGCGATTGCATGATGAGATACCGCAACTGCCAAGACGGGACCAGTAAGTATAATATTATACATAACTAAATTCCTAGCACGTTCTTACTAAGGTTGGTGAGGTATATCGACGATGGAGATGATCAATTTCTCCTATATTAAAAAACGTAACTTAGAGGAAATGACAAAATCGTCTCATTATTATTATTATTATTTTTAACAAATTACTTTTGACGGATCAAATAATATGGTCTAAATATTATATTATATTTAAATCGTCTTAGGAGATTTTACCAGTTGGTACATGCGAATTAGCCTTCTACGCGTATTGTTTTTAAAAATGAAAAATCAGTAAAAACTAAATTTTAAGGTATTGATACTTCATCGATATGCTGTGCGACGATGTGACTTCGCCCTGATTTATATTTCCAATTGATAAGAGAGAATACTCATAACCCGTCAGTGTTGGAAATTAATTAAACGTTCCAAAATAATATTCACGGGCTCAACGTCACAAATTGTTTGCGGTGCCGACTTGTCGACTAATTCTTATGAAAAGTTCTCCACTAGTGCGGCCGCTCACCTTGCTCAACGGCTCGGTAACTTGGAATCCTGGCTTAAACGTATTTTATTCACCTGCTGCAGTGTTTCACAGAGCGGCACGTGAGTACATTGAATAACTTGGCAATCGCCTTGCCTAAGTTTCAGTTATTAAAGCAAAGCTTATTTACAAATTATTTAAAGAAATAAAATTATTGTTTTGTGTACCTACTTTAACACAAAAGCCATCATCGTTTTCACTATCAACCTATTTATTCCCGTTATTGGGTACTGTAAATACTCCTGCTAGGTATAACTTTTATATTATATTATTTATTACACCGATACAAATAACCTTATGAAGACTTCCACCATAAATACATATAAGAACAATAACAACGGAAGTCCTTTAAAGTAGAGCACTGGACGAAAATGTAATGTATTTAAATCTACCTTTTAAACGAAAGAGCCCATTTTATTAATACTGCTGTTATGTAACACTGTTCGGTGTAAAATGCCAATTTTCCCTAATCGAAATCAGCTTTAATCTTGAATGTATTACAAACTGATCAAAGGGGTTGAAAGGGGAGGAACTAAAAATGAGCAATTGGAACAGAAACGAAGCCATCAGTTCCTTAAATTAATTAAAACATTAAAGTGCAAAGGAAAGGGATGCTGATGTAATTATAAATTACTCTGGCTTCATATTTCAAAGCTTTGATACAATTACCGACACCGCGTTTTCCCTTTGTAGTGTCGAAAGGCCACTTAAATATTAGATAACGCTCAGAGAGCAAAACTCGTATTCTTTAAACACCTTTTAGAATTTTAATCAAATGAAAGAAAACTTCCAATCTACTTGTAAATGAGTTTCAACTTGAGTTGCGTAATTGAACGCCAAATTTTGATGAACTGGGCGCATTAAGGTCGATAGTGAAACTGGCAAGTTCTCTTATACCATTACGGGACAAAATAAGGAATTCGTTATACCGAGATTTTCCCAGACTCAATTCTCTAATTATTTGAAAAGACCATACAGAAGTTTCCTTTCAAGCAAGCACAGACGACTTCTCTTCATGTCGCAGATATTAATAGCATCAGGCAGCTCAATTATGTTTTCGCTTCGCACTATAACTTTAGCTTGGTTACGATATTTTTATTGTGGTCATTTTCAATATTATTTAAAGTCATTTAACATTTATTTTCAGTGTTCGTGAAGTTATACGATCATCGTTGCAAGAATGATACCTATCATGGACGTCACTGGTTTTACATTTATAAAGTGTAATTATGGAGAAAAACTTAATTTTACTATTAATAATTTTAAATAAAGTTAATACATTTAATGTAATTAAAATTTCCGTTAATAATTCTATCGTATAATATTAATATTATATATATACAGTGCATGCAGTTCATGAAGTAGATACTTAAACAAATCATGTGGATCATATATTTCCACGGGCTGCTAAATTAAGATTTTTATGTTATGAATATAATCACGACGAATATCTGTCCGAGCAGCCATCTTTCTCATCTTAGGCATAGATCTCCTGTACTGTGGAGATTATGAAAAACCCCACCAGCAATTCAATTTTTTTAAGAATTAAAGAAATGTATTAGAGATAAGAATTACAATCTTAACTTTAAAAAAATGTCAGAAGTGCAACTCATACCTACTGAATAACGAATGACAACCTTTCAGTAAGAATTCAATTCTATTTATCGATATATCCACGGGCGCAATGACTAAAATAAACATTGCTTGGTCCAATGCTATTCTCTCTTGTAACAAAAATAATATATTGCTGCACCTATAATATAGTTACATACATTTAATGTAAAATATCATATAACTATAGTTAAAAACTCGTAGTAACTCTCTACGGTCGGCAGAATCGAGCTAACCGCAGAGGTGCCACAAAGCCGCCATATTGGTAATTAATGTTTGCATGAAATAAAGGAAATACGGTAATACTTCAGTGTAAATTCAGTGCAACCATTCTCTACAGCCTCCTATAGATCTTAAAAATATATTATTATTTTTACGGCGTTCATGAAATGTTGCCTTTACTGGATTAATAGGAATCAAGGACAAAATATTTTACTCTTTATACAACGGATAACGAAACGGAAACGATGGTTATAAATAAATAAAAAACGAATTTATTTCGCCCTAACAAAAACACTGTAACAGAATATCAATAAAAGTACCAAAATGTACCAATATTGGTTTAAAAACTAAAAAATAATAGTAATTAAACAAAATAAATAAAAAAAAAAATAAGAGATAAAAGTGAAAAAAGATATCTGGTCTATTGTGTATTGTTTTATTATTATGCGATATATGTATACCTACATAGATTTAGTTCTTCGTCTTA
>DWGW01000297.1:0-16449 GCA_018247775.1 Udranomia orcinus
CATTGAACACTAAGTGTGTGCTTTGATATCTCTTGATTTTTACAATAAGTATAAATGCAATGTTGTTAAACAGGTTAATAAAATGACAAAAAAAAAATAATAAGACTTATAAAATAAAACATCAATTCAATTATTAGTAACTGAAATATTGCCTAGTATTTGCTTAGCTGCCCGTGGTTTGTCAAAGAGTGTATTGACTGTGTTAGCTACTGCACTTTTTATTCTATGTACACAATATTATTTTATGAATATACTATATTTAAAACCAACTATACTATATTTAGACGGACTCGCCTTTACCTAAAACTTAATTTTATGAAAAATAAAAAAAGAACATAAACTTACCTCGTTAATCGCTAAGTTTGTTGATAGTTGTGTTGATTTACTGCATAAAGAATCCACATGGATTTACAAGCAAAGTAAGTTTTATATAAAAACACACTGTTGTATAGACTCAGACGTTAACTACAGCTTGTTTTTTTTATACATAATGCAATGATAACGAAGTTAAATAAGCACATATAAGTCCTACTGACTTAACTGTTGGCAAAGTTTGCGCAAAATGGAAAGCGATGTGACTAGTGGTCGTGACGTGACATTATTGAGAACTTGTTTCTTGTTATCAAGTACTCGATGTTTACATATTCATATAATATCAGAATGTATTTTATTGTATACTTATTTAATTTCTTTGTATCATTAAGGTTAGCTAAAAGGGGTATTTATTATCTACAGATCGTTGTTTTGCAGTTATTTACGTACTCATACTATCAAGCTACTTTAAGTTTCGTTGCTCTCTCAATTTAATAAAGCGAAGGTCATATCTACTCTCTATCTAATTTGTGCCTCCCGCAAAAATGTTTAAATTTGTCTATCTAGTTAAGCGCATATACAAGGGTACATACATACTGTCAATATAAGATGTATTGCTATATTTTAACGCATTTTACCGACAACCGTTATTAGATTTTTAAGCTCCATTAATTTGAGCTCGATGGCAAAGACTATCACGGGCATTATTGTTAAATAAATGCTTTATTAAAAAGAAAACATCCCTCGAGGCATACCGCCCCCGTGTGTTGACACAAGGATTCGTGTCGCTAGGGTTGTCAATGCGCTAGTTAAGCACATTTGTATTACATTATTAATTATAAATGAAAAAAATATTGTGTATGCTTAACCTTAGTGGACAGGTCAGATGAATAGAAGTTTGCTTGTTCGGGATCGACTTTTCAAGCTAATAGAATACACACGTTTAAGTACACCTTGTGTATACAAGGCATCTCTGTTAAACCTACCTCGATAAAGTTTTGAGCCTTACAAAAATTCTCAAACTGAAGTTCAGTAATGTAAACGTTCTAACAAGTGAATATCGTTTAATTTACATAACCCAATTCGTTAAGTAATGTAACCCTACAAAAGTTTTCTACGTCACATCCGAAAATCTTGAATAACTTGGGTCAAGTATTTTGTGAAAGCGTCCTTGTTTTTGTACTTTTTACTTAGTCTCTCTTTTAATGTATTTATATATGTCCTCAGATTAGATAGACACTAATTTACTTATCAGGTAACTATATTCAAAGACAATTTACATTCACTTTGTCTAAGTGACAATGTACCCAATGTTACTTATCACAGAATATTTAACGCTCGGAAATTTACCTTTTTTCTAAGAAACTTATCTATTCATTGTTTCTACGCAAACAGAATATATTTTTCTTAATAGAATTTGTTTTACATTGTTTTTCAACAAATTAAGTATCTAATTCAATTCACTATATGATTTTTTATTCTCTATATTAAAATTTAAGTTGAAATATCCAGAATTCGTGCTTATAATGAAACTGTAAACAGCTCGAATTCTGTACATTATGTAGAAAAAAAACGTCGGAAGTTTATTAGAACCAAGACAAGTCAATAACTGAACAAAAGCTTTATTGAAAAATATATCTTTAAGAAAATCTGTTATCATTTTCATCTTTCATCATCATGGATGTACAAAAGTAAGATGGCAGCCCTACGTAAGTGGAATTAGGATCCCCTAACGCGGTATCCCTTGCAAAATTCGTTTGTTTTTTCAAACCAACCCCTGTCTCCGTAGACTAGACTAATCCCAGCAGATCGAATTAATATAGTTTGTCGTTAATCATTATTGTAAGCTGCGAATACGGAATTAGACATTGATTACTGCAAGGGTGAATGGATGAGGCGACTTTATTAGATTCGAAGATTTACTGCTGCATAAAGAACCATTTTTTTTACGTATAACCTTTAATATGAAGATTGTAAACGACACGTATTGTTTTAATAGTCTTTATTATGGATATCATAATAATGTAAAAAAGAAAATAATATATAAATATTTTACTCAACTGAATGTATTAAATTGCTTAATATTAAAATGGTAACATTTCTATCAGAATAGGTAGAGAACATGAAATGGTTATATTTGTTTAGTTATTCGCAATGATGGGACTAATAATTAAAATTATACAGCTGTCTAACATTGATATCTTTAATTATGTCTAAATACAAAAAAAAAAATTAATCAATATACGACTTTACATGTAAATAAAGTTCTTATATTTTCGTTCAACATACTCTTCTATGTACATTACCATACCGTACCATACCATACCACCATACCATAAGATAACTTCAATGTTAAAATTTTAAATGATAATGTTGGATCTCTCGTTTCACAAAACACCAGCAATATTCTCCGATTATCCTTCCATTCCCACAGTGTTGTGTGGAATTGAATATCCTCCCCTAATGACATTGTCGAATCAATCCCTCCCTGGAGACGCTCTAACTCTGTTTGGTACCCCTTCACTGATCACACGCGTAATTACATTACCATTGTTGCTTGTTACTGCGATAAAGAGTAAAATAATGCAGTGATTTACGTTCATTTGTTTTGGTCCTACTATGTTTTATTATCTCTAAGCAATAATTTTTTATAACCTTTCTAAAGGTAACCGGAGAGAGGTAGCTGTACAGCTCAGCCTACATTTCTTCTTATAATTATTACCATTCGATACCATGAGCATTTCATTAGAGACACGTATTAATTAGAGGAATAAAAAAGTTGAAATTGAATAGGAAAGTAATACGAAGAACGTGTGAAATCCAAGAATTGTTTTAAGTCCTCTCTATATGATGGAAAGAGACAAACAACAACAAACAAAAGTAATAAAGGGTTGCAATATCCAAAAATTAAATAAGATCTGAGTCTTTGTGATTATAATCGTCAATCAATATGAACTCATAATATTGACGAATAAAACTCTTTTGGTATCTACCAAATGCATTAATTAAACTTATTTACCCCCCAATCCCAATGTTGGCCATAAGTTCTAGATTTCGAAAAATATCCCTTATTTCAAATATCCTCTTTTACAAATTCTACTCAGGAATTAAGGGTACAATAATAAATTTCATTGAAATATAAATTCTTATTTAGGAATGCAAGTTAACATGGATAAATGTTTTACACAGAAGTGATTTTGTTAAGTGGATAATAATGGTGGGCTGGTCAACCCGGGCGGAGCTGCCCCGCCTCGCACAACACAGAAATAATTTTTACTTATCCCAAAAATGCAGACTTTTTTGCTTAAAATGCAACTAATAAATCAATCTAAAAGCGACCTATAAAAAGTTAATATTAGTTTAAAACTGTTTTTAAAAATTATATAACGTCTACATCTCTTGTTTCGTTTTATTTACATTAATTATCTTTAAGTAATCGGACAGTTGTATTACAATTGATTTGTCTGAAGTCCCGTCGAACGCTAATGTAGATGGTAGAGTCTGTTAAAAATAGGAACGCATGTTTCTCGATAACTCAATCTATAAGAACATTACCTACATATTTATAATGAAATTGTTTGCATTCGTGATTGTAGTTGGAAGCGGTCAAAGTTCGCGCCCTCATTGAAATTTAACCTAGATAGTATTAATGTCGGTCATTATTTCTCTGATAGATACTTGTAGGTACACTCCAGTTCCGCGTCGGATAAATGTTATTGGAATTGAACAATCAACTGGTTATCGGGCAATCGGCGCCGCCAGCACAATCGGACCGATCACCGCGAGTAACAATAACGGGGAGTATTGACGGAATTCTTTAAATAGATTTCTTAAATGCGTCCCGATGCGAGCGTATCGAACTCGCCAATGGAGCAAATTAAAATTAGGTACATGTAATGGGATTATAAGCGTGAATTATTAATTTGTCCGGCATTGTGCTGACACTGTATTGTGGTCAGGTGAATGGCGCGATGGTATCGGTACACATAAATATGTATAATATCTAAGAGATATTCGCTCTAATGAATCTTGTGGAGCTAATCGCGCGTTCATTAGAACGAATTTCATTGCGAGCATGTGACTTAATTTGTAGGCTACGTTTGGATTGCTTATAGATTTATTACCTATTTATGCTAAGACTAAGTTACAAAATAAGGGTATTCGTGTAAGACGTATAAATATTGAATCTAGTGGTGGGAACTCGGCAGTTTAGACAATATTTTCAAAAATATTTAGCAAATTTGCATGTAGTTCACCTAATGCTCATTGTTATGAACATTTGTAATTAACCTAATATAGGGTCGTAGTTCATTCTTAGGTCGACCACAGAATCGTCGCTACCCCTGAGAACTAAGTTGGAACGCATCGGTTAAGTGTGTCTTCAAATGTTACCACTCCCTTCAGACCAGGACACAGCAACAAGAACAAAGCTCATATAAGGCAGAAAAAAGGAGGGGGTGGGACCTTCGGAGTCTAACTACGAAATGTTTGTAAGTAGAGATTAAGAGTATGTATACGAGCTATGGAACTATGGAACGAGCTCGTAACTATGGAAAGTAGGCAGGGAGAGCTGTCTGGTATAGATAAGAAATTAAAAATGTGGATTTATACGCTATACGCTGAGAACTAAATAGATAGTGTCATAAATCACTTTCGTGCACTAGCGCTATGGTGGCAGGTTTTTATCTTATTTTCACCAAATAGCTGGAAAATTTTTGATTATGTTATAGGCGGTGCTTATTAGTTTCATTATGATATTAGACTATATCGTGATCTCTTGATGTCTTTATTTTAAAAGTAATTTATAAGTCATAGTATAATTTCTAACACAGTTCGATCTCATTGCACCAGTTTCGAAGTAAACGTTCTCACTCTCTTTGAGCTCTATCTGCTACGAACTGAAACTATTGAAAACTTCGTATGAATTGAAAACTTCTTAGTAATGACTTTATCGATATACTACATGATGAATGCCAGTAATGGCTGAATTTAGTAACTGTCACAATTAAATTTAGCTCGAAGAAAAGTAATCAGATACCATAAGTCAATTTATTGTTTCAGTTTTGTAGAGACAATAAGACGACAGAAAACCTCTGCCACTTTTTAAAAAATTGTCATAAACTCATTCTCCAGTATGATTTTGATACTGATACTCATGTGACGTGAAGGAATCAGTATAGTTCTTTTAGTGTCTGTCTTTTAAAATTCTATTGTTTAATTATTTTTACAATAGAAAATTGCCGAGAAACAATATAAAAACCAGGAATTCTAAGCTCAAGATCATCAAAAGACCGCATTGGATCAGAACTTCACTATCAGCTCGTATCTGTCGACTACACGCAACTAATAACATCGTTTCGCTGCGGGACCCTAAAGCCTTAAATTTAAGAACTCTAAAATACTTCATTATCTGTGACAATCGACTATCAATCATCCGAAAGCTCGCAAAACAATAATCACATTATCATTCTCCCATAATAACAAATGCATCCTCGGAATGCATAAAGAACCCGCTTTGTAAGTTTTTTTTTATGAAAATAAAGAATTTTGAGAAATATCGTTTCAAAGCTGCGTCTCGCTCCAAATCGAACAATGTAAACTTATAAGCGAACGTATTCTTTATTGAAAGCAAGAAAAAAGTGAATACGAATCGGCTTGACATATTGTTAAAGGTTCTTATAAAATTATTTGCTATCACGCCATCCAGGACTTGTTACGAAGAAGCAATCTTCGGTCGGAACAGGGCTCGCTCGACGAATAACGTTTATAAAATGTCTTGTCCGAGCAACAAAACGATAATATATATGCGTGTAACCGAAACGGTCGACTAATGGACGGAGGATTTTGTCTAAGGGTACATAAGTAATTGTTGTCTTCTCATTTTAATAATCATTTCGGGCTCATTCCACGTGCGCTATTAATTATGTTTTGAATGAATATTTCGAATTCCCAAATGTCATCCAGCTTATTAACCGGCTTCATTTTTTGTATATGTTTTATTTGTTTTGGACGGAGCGTTTTGGTTTTGGCGCGGTCATTTCGACCTTTCGTTTTTTGTCTCGCGTCAAGCCATCTCAACAGATGAAATATTGTTTACAGATAATTAGTTAGCTTTTGATAAAGACTTTTTCTATGAAACTTCTTAATACTGTATGTTGTTCGAATGCGGTTACATTACAAATATGAACCGTAAGATTCAATTACTTCAGTAATCAATTATTATACATAATGTCTATTACTATTAATATCTATTATAAAGAGGTAAAGTTTGTTGATATGTACCATTGAACGTTGGGATAATTTCGAAATTTAAATTCTTTTAAAACCAATGTTTAGACTAAACTTTCAGAATGTGTTCAAATCTTTCGTGTTGACCTATAATTCAACGAAAGTATGATTATTATCAGAAAGTACATTATCTTTTCTCAGCCGATTCGCTCTTGGCAGAGCGGTCGTGGCCGTCATGTAGTAGTAGAAGTATATTATATCTATCAGAAATTATAATTTACGCAGGCATCTAGCGGGAAGGTTGTACTTAATTGCTCATTTCTCATATAAATGCACAAAATTACTTTTTGGGAAAAAGGTATTTAAATTTAACTTATTCCTGCTGTAGTTTAGTCAAGCTCGTATAATTTTTCAAAATATACATTAAATTAAATGTGCTCCGCAAAAGACGCCACTAAATGAATAAATTTAGATTCCACAGCGCGTGATCGATAGACCCATAGATCGAATCTATAGATCATATCGGGTTCGAAAATGGAATGCGTGAGTAAGACAAAATATAATTAATGATGAGCCTTCGAAATTCGAATCGGTCTGGTGCAGACAAGTTGGCGTCGTCGCTATAAACAAAGGGCAAAAAGTTTTGTTTCATTTTTGTAGATTTTTTATTATAACATGTAAAACGTTAGAAGATGTGTACGATTAATCATTCGGAGCTGCATTGTTGCATCTGTTGGGCCGCTAGCTGATCGCCCAAGCCATTGTTAATCGTGCTCTTCTGTCCAAAAACACTTTTTGATACTGTCAAAAAAGTCTGCCACCTGTGTATTGGAACATCGTTTTCGAATTAATTCATTTAAAAAGAAAAGCTGTCCGCACCGCTCGCGTCTGACGAGTCATTTCGTGTTTGTTGTAACGGGATTTTACATTGTAACCATTGATCGCGAATGGAATGTAGGTTGTTGTAAATAGACGCTTGATGTCTTCTTCACCTGTCACTATGTTTATATTAAGTTCAAATATGTGTAAAAATAGTCATGATATCTATTACGTATATATAAATAAAAGTTAAATAAAGTCAATGAAACAGGTACTAAACACACACCTAACATAAGTCTCGTACACACATATTACGATACAAATAACTACATTCATCCACATAATACCGCCGTCGGAATTCAAACATATCACATATTAAACTTAAGTTATTTTTCTGCTGTGCTAACTTTCTTCTTTTCAATTGGATTTGTACAAGCCCTTTCCAACGCTTCTCCAATCTAAATATAATATCTAGTCTGAATAAAAGCTACAGGTCCATTATAAGTATCCGTTAAGGGAACAAGTCTTAAATTTATCAGTTCAATGTAATTTACATATATGACACTATAGTCATAATATTTTAATTTCATCGAGGATTCCTCGTTCGAGCCATAGCCAAATGATGATGAATGATAAGTCTTTCTCTGCTCTTTGTGGCTTTAGGATATTGCGAATTTATCTATTTGAAAATACATGACAGATATTCGCGATATTCCGATACTGTAAGCCTAGAATGCATGGAATGTCTCTATTGTAATTCGTATTACTTAAAACCAATCCGTCAAGTATAAAATTCGCTTAGAATAGTGCGTTAAATCGAAAAATGATTAATGGCCTGACCACACTTGTGCCGATCGATTATAATGAAGTAAACTTGGCCTTAAACGATGTCCATTACAATTCTTAGAATAAAGGTCGTTCAATGTTTCAACACTGACATAAAATATTGTAGGTATTATGATGTTGTGGGCAGACTATTATAATAAAAACTCTCTCTGAAAATAAAAAAGACGATTTAGACATTTAACAATTTTTCAGGACAAAACAATTCTAGGTATAAGTCTGTTACAGTAAATTTCAATGTTAATAGAAAATGTGTCCGTTTTGTTGTAAAGTTTAAATAAATGAGTGTTATTTCTTAATAATATTAATAATGTTCTAAGGAGCTTAAAATAGATTGGACTTGCCTATGTCTTTTGGTGAGGCGTATCTTGCTAGCTGTTATAGATACTTGTAAATAAAAAAAAAAATTGATAGAAATAAGTATATCAAATAATTGACAGTATAGTCATATTATCGCGGCAAATATTTATATAACCATATTTCTTCTCTCTTTAAATAATGCTTGCGCTGCTGTGTTTTGTGTGTGAAGTTTTGAACCAAAATAATAGGACAAAATGTAGGACAAAACCTATTTATTTTACTTATTCTTCTATATTACGTATGTATGTAACATACGTAAAATACATAAATGGAGGATTAGAGTTGTCGCTACCGTAGGACATGTTAACTTGATATTATTTTTTAACTTAAAGTACCTATTAATTAAATAATAATCTCCCTTTCCAAATATTTAAATGCAGCTCAAGTAGGTATTAAAAGTTTGTTCCTCTAGTGGGTACTTTTATTTTCTTTCAACCTTACCAAACCAAAAAACCAAACCAAACCTTTCTATCAACTTTGGCAAATACAAGTTACTTTTAAATGCCAAATTACTTTTATTGATATGTGATGTAAGTTTACTTGTAACAATGTTTGTGGTTTCGCTAAACAATGCATAACATGTTTTCCGGAGGCCGGTGGGTGCAAACAATCAATCGTGGGATACAAGGATCAATGGGCCGATACTGTGTCCTGTCATAGGATCAATCCGTCATGATCGACCTCCGCTCTTGGGAAATAAAACAGGTAAAAATATATATATATATATATAATCTATGTTATGGTATGTTAGTATTTATTATTATTATATCTTTTAAGGTTATCTATGTTATGTTAGTATTTTTTTATTATTCTCTGTTTGAGTTTATAAGTGTTTTCTTATTTTTTAAAGTTTTATTGTGTCTATCAATACAGGTTTTATTGTTGCATATAAAAATATAATGAACCGATTATAACATTTGGTAATCATTAAATAGTAGGATGTGCTTTTCGTCATTATTTGTTTAATACTTACTTTCTTAGATTAGACTAGTTTATGAATAAGATTCCACTAGTTTGACATCATTTGTCGATTTTTTTAATTAACATAATTAAACATTTATTAATCTATGTTAATTTTAATGTTTTAAAATGGTTATTGACTTGTTAGGAGATTTTCAAATCAACTATGAGTTAATGGGGAGTTTCATGAACCAATGAATTATCATGGTAATGTTCCATGCTCCATATTTAAAAAAATCAATACGCAAGTATTTGTGTATAAATATAAAAAAATACAGCCATTGTGCTTTTTACTTAAATATTAAATAATTGGTGTTATCTTGAAATTTGTAACACAGCAATTGTAAGAATACTTATTGTTTCAAATAGCCGTTACCTTATTGAATTATGATAGTTCTTCGTAGAACGGCCATCATTTTTCTATTCCGGACCACTAAACCATAACGTGGGTTAACCTGGAGCATAAAAAAAGAAACAAACGAATATGCGACCGGTTTTTTCACCTGACAACACCCAACTACTTTTTATGTAGGTAAGTCATTTTGAAAATTAAATTATAGGTTATAATTTTAATATGATAGGTGTATAATATATTTTATCAAGGAATGTCTGTTATAGGGTCGAGATCTTATCTGTGTGAGCATCAATGCTGTCCCGATTGAAGAAGTTTCTTCTTCATGCATTATTTAATTTAGCTAGAGAATTAACAACACAAACACACCAATTCTACTATAAAATATGGATAACGATGACAGGCAGGCGCAGGTATTATGGACAGTTTAAAAAAATGTTTTTTATCTGTTCTTGGGCATTGATTTGTTTAGCTACGTTTAATAGTAATATTATAATTAAGAAACTTATTAAAGGAAATTGTCCGGGAAAAATTTCTTGTAGATTTATACTTACAATTTCTTTAAAAATTGGAGTTTTTATTATTATAACTTATTACCTAGCTGCAAGCATGCCGCGATGATGGTTAGTTACTGCAGTCAACATCCACATTTGACCACAAACAATATTGAAGTACTATGTGATGCTTTTGTCTTGATGTTGCTATTTTTCAGATGCTCTCGTCACTCCTATATGACTTCTCTAACAGAAGTATTAAATTGCTTAACGTAGAAACCGACTCCTCGCTAGACCTTATTACCACCGAGGAATTGTCTAGGATAATATTTACGAAAACGTTGGCAACATGCGTCAATTTTCCGCGCAACGGTTCCAATCAAATTCACCTATGCTTTTTCGCACTCGTTTCTGTGCACATCTATAAATTACGTTCTGTTCTTATCAATTTAATGTGCTAATAATGATTCGAGCGAAGGTACAAAAAGTAGGACTAACCATTAGAAAAGCAATAAAGATCGAATCTATAAAGAATTCCGCAAGGATAGCGACAAAGCTGAAATCAGGGGTTTTTAATGACATGTCTTTGGGTGCGGGTAGAGAAGACCGCGCTTGCGACAAAAGACGATGGCTGTTTAAGATAAAGAAACCAATAAATAACACTTGGTTTTTTGGATGCTGCACACTAAATAGATTATTTCTTTTTTAGATCATCTCCATCTTTCTATAAAAAGTTATGTCAGTATACGTTAACATATCAAAAGTATTGCAGACAAAAAATATGTGTTCGATTTGAAGTCTAGATAGACGTTACGTTTTTATTATAATTATAATGATACAATTACGATTATACATTTAGAAGTATATATGCAAACCAAAAGTATTACATTTAAATTAATATACATGAATACATATTACTCTATTAATTAAATATGTAGTAGATATATTAATGCTTACTAATTTAAATGATTAGTGACTCTATCTGCCAAAATCGTGGGTTGGAATCTCACCCAGGACAAATATTTGTTTAGGTAACTTACAAAAGTATTGTACTGTCTATGATATTTAATTATATATAACATTTATGACGATTAGTAAGTCGCTTAATATAAAAAAATCTATTGCAAAATTGTTGTCTTCCTTTGCCTCGTTTGTTTTTATTGAAGGGTTATTTTTACTAATAGAATACGACTTTTTTGTTTGCGTAAATAACTATGAGCTCCAAGTGAATTATTGGAGTATGTAGAATCGGAAATCATCACATTTTTAAATTGATATTAATCTTCGTTTCCTTTGATTCTGTTGATTCCTATTTATACAGCACACATAACCGAGATTATTAATATTATAAATAATTCGAAAATTTCTGCAAGGTAGTACAGCTAAATATGTATTAGAGTCTGATGCGAAATTCGGAAGAAGATTATCTTGTTCTGTGTTCAGTGAACATTCTCATTACGTAGGTACTATGACTCTTATAATTTCAGAATCTGTTGACAAAGTCGTTTGGCTACAGAACCGTTTTAATGTTAGGTATATATCAGAAAAGTTTTCGTAAATAAATAAATGGTTATAACCCCGATGGCAGTACTGTACTTAAATGAGCAAAAAGAAAAGTTATGGCGCAAAGTTTCTATATTTATAATGGAGGGTTGTCGGCGGAAACAGTCGGCGATGGGGTAGCTAACTAAACCTACGTTTCAGGATTGTCCAGGAAACACGATAAATGCGCAGAAGTTACAAACTTTCAGACAGACAGTTAATTTAATTAAAATCTTCATCTCAAATCTAAAATCCTCTCTTAAACATGTATTCTTATTTTTACATTGACATAGGTAGATGCGAATGGCGTTATAGATTAATTTTATTTTTATGCTTCGCTGACATAAGTAGATACGCTAAACAATACAAACGAAAACCAACAATGAAATCGAACGTGATAGAATCTTTTAAGGGTCGACTTCGGAGGCACCACCGCTGCACCTATTCTGCCTTATAACAACAGTATTCTTGCTGATGTCTGGTTGGAAGAGTGTGGTCAGGTGCTTACTCAACCGAGGCATTAAGAGGATGGAGAGGAAAAAGTGTTTATCCTATCTTGGGTTGATTACAGATGTCCACAGGCGGCATGATCACTTACCATCAGGTGGACTACATGCTCGTTTACTACCTCCCAGTTATATATAGAAAATAATATAATAAACTTCTTTTAAAACGGGGAGTAAAATAAACATAGAACTTATATTGGAGAATATATCCCACACAAACGTGGGGCTACCCTCGTCGCAGTTATTAAATCATATAATTCATTACTGTGGTCGAAATTAAGTTTTGTCGCAGTTTCTTCTGCGGGATCGCATGAGCCCCATTTCTTAACTTTTCGTAACTAACTTTCGTAACTTATAATCGTGACTGAAATTAATATCGCGTGTTAATATGGCGTCGGTTCTCAGAGATTAATATTATTGAACTAACGTAAAAGTTCCTTTACGATCGGTCTAATACATTTTATAATTAATTATTAAATTTTAAAATATTTTTTTACAAAAATTTTAAGGGGTAACAAGGTATCAAAAAAGTTTTCTAAAAGTGGTTTACGCGCACAAAGGAAAAGTGGAGCAATGAATTAACTAACGTTTCTTCATTTTCTTTCTCTTGTAAATCCTTCTTGAAATTTTCGATTCCGAACTTTTTAATCATCACATTTTCATTTACCCGCCTGATACTCGAAACGGTCAATATAAATCAAAATGGCTGTCATAATAAACTGTATTTTAGGCGAATTTCAAATCAGGTGGAGTTTAAAAATGAATAGTGCGTACATTATAAAAGCGAAATAAGGTGATTTAAAACCGAAACATACGATATTTACATATTTGAAAAGGCAACAAAAATATATCAAAAGTATAAAAAAAATGTTAGACTCCTCGTGACAGGACGCTAGAGCATTCAACTCTCACTTTCGATTACGCACTGTGGGATGCTGGATGCTTCCGTTGAACAATTGCAAGACGATTCAGTTCAGGTGAAAGCATTCCTTATGTAGCTGTTCCCAATTACCCACTGATAACCAATTACCTTTCTTTCCAATAATTTATTGAATTGAATTCTAACAGGAGACCTATCCTGGATATAGTAATTTTACAACTGTCTTTGTCAACAACGAAGATCTTACGAACAAACGCACTTTCACAATACATCTTTTGCTTTAGTAAGGTATTATGACACTAGCTACTGCCGAAGATCAAGATTACGGTTTGTACACTAAACATGCTGAGCTGACTCAAGACGTTTTCCTTAGCGGCAGGGCGGGCGGCAGGGCGGGCGTGTGTGTTGCTAGGCAACGCGCCGCGGGTGGGCGTGGCAATCGATACCACCCTCACCCGGTCACCTTCACCTCACTTGATAGCCCTTTTCCCTTTCAATGTGCCGTAGACACCCGTCGCCATATAATTGCAGCGTCTGATGTGGCAGTACAAATACGAGGACTTCTTGTTTTTTAATAGCTAGTTAAGAACTACCTGATTTATGCGAGTTGCTTTAATTAACAGGGATGAATAGATATTGTTTTTCTAATATAACAGTTGTTACTGTAATCAAGAGCGTGTGAAATTGGCAGTGAGAGACGATAAAAACACAAGTACCTACGTAAGTAGGTTTAGCTGTTTATTCCCTTTATTTCATAAGATCTGGCACGGGAAAAACGAAACTGAGACACTATCACCAGTCCACCACATCGACATCAACGACCATCAATCGATTCTAAAAAAAGCCTGTAATTAAAAAAGCGATCAAAATATTCCTAAACAATCGTCAACTCATTTAACATTGCTGTCAAAAAGAAATTGAGTTCCTCCTCATTTTTGCGGGGGATGTCGGGGACAGGTTCCATCGATACAGTACCTACTATTAGTGCACAAAGGTCGGTGTCGGCTGTCGGGCACACACGAGGGCCGGAGGACGGAGGGGCGAATTATGAGCTGTCACAAACAAACTACATCACTACCTGAGACTAATTTAGACGTTTCCCTTACCACGCTTGCGCCGCTTTATTTTTTTATTAAAGCCAATTTATAAAACGTCTTGCACCGAATAATTTCTCGCGTGGAACCCAAAATGACGAAAACGCCATTAAATTTACATGCCGCATCCATCATCGATGCGCTTATTATAACTCGTGTTGTCTCGAATTTGATTAATTCTATAAACAAACACAATCAACGAAATTGTTTACGGCTAGAGCGAGTGTGTTGCGTGCTCGAAAACTAATTAAAACAAATCGAGTCATCCCTTTGGGTTTAATAGTCCTGCCAGTTATCCCGGCGTCCACCCTGGCGGACGGGGCATCCATCCAGAAAATATATGACCCATAAAACTACAATTACGTTTTATAAACACTACATTTATAACTACTTTATGATTGTATTATTTATTTTATGTAATATATTATGTTGTGGTGGAGGAGATTTTGATTTTTTCTAAACGCTATAATGCTTTCAAATATTTAAAATTTCTGTCCGAGTACACTCCATTAATTTATAGTATTCGAGCTGTCAAAGAATGTGGAGAGGACTCTCGCGTAAGGGAGAAACTGAGGAATTATTTCGTACTGAATTCTAAGCAAAGTATTACAAGTAATAGGATTACAATGATTTATCATAAATTGTGGTGAAAATTCATTCCCTTTTTACGTTTTTGGTACTTCGTCGACTTCTAGGATCTAATATATCTTATCCATACTAATATGCTGAAACAGTCTAGATTAAATTTGGCGTACAGATAGTTTAGTAGAAAAATGTTGTCCTCTATTCAATTTATAATTTGTGTAGAGCCACAGGCAGTACAATCTGAACTGCACATACTGTCCCTAAACGTGGTGAAAGTTGAGGAGGCCTATGTCCAGAAGTAGACCAGCAACGTAGGACAGTATTGTACTAAAATCCGCAACAGCGGTGGGACATAGGATTGCGGTAAAAGGCTCCAGAAAAGTCCGCCTCCATGTTTACAACGTGCCGGAGTCGGCCGACGAGCGCGACCGGGACGCGCCCGCACTAAATTTAAATATTTTAATCCTTAATTTAAATTTTTGACATTTTTATTTTATGTTGGTATTCGTGTAGTTTCATTTTTGATGTTATTTGTCATATTCGGGAGACGGCGCAACGCGTCACTGGCGCCTGGTTGGTACCTTAATTGTGTACTGTGTCCAGACTTCATCTGTATGCATGATCGAACGCCATTATTATTTGAACATAATATTAGCAATCATACGGGTAATTGTGCATCGATTCATACATCAATGCGAAATGAGAACGAAAATCGAAAAACAAATACATCTTCAGTAGAACCTCCGACCAGAAATTGACCGATCGGCAGCAGTGACCGACGAACAGCAGTAGTTTGTTTATGAAACATTTCAACGTACACGAAATGAAGAATGTAGAATGGATATATGTAAATTGACTAAAAAGGTTTAACGATTCGTCCTTCGTTACTAGATCAATCTTATTTTGACTAGATAGGTGTGTATAAAAGTTCAATAGATACTTTATTTTTTAAGTGTAGCTATCTATGTTTGTGGTTTCGTAACTCCTGTTTCCGTCTTTAGGTTAAGGATTTGTATTTTTTTTAATATTTCGAAAATTTCAAAATTTCGTAATATTTAAAAATGACTAGCTAGCTAGGTGTTTTAAACTTTATTTTAAGGCCTTCAATTAAAAACAAATCAACAGCGAGTTACAGGATTAAATTACTTAAAGGAGATTTCCCTCTGTGATCAAAACCATCGGGAACTGCTAGTTTATCCTAAAGCTAATGTCGTTTGTATAATCATAATCATAACCATATTATTTTATTCTAATTTATAAAAATAAGAAGTTGGGTGTGTAAGGGTGTGGCGCCACTAGACCGACGTAGCACCGAAAAGACAGAGATCTTGTACCAATTTAATTGTAATAAGCCGCTTTTTAAATTCTTTTTGATAAATATCTACTTTATGACCATTATCTTAATACTGTTTATTGGTGTAATTAATATCAAGGTATCAGATAAGAAGCGGATAAGATACAGTTATAAAACAAT
>DWGW01000298.1:0-16443 GCA_018247775.1 Udranomia orcinus
AATGTAATCCTATCTGAGGCCGGAGACACATGAAGCCTCATGAAGGATTAAGACAGTATTACAACGGACGCGTGTAACTATTATTACTACCACAATAACTACGCAAATATAGGTATGTGTAGCAGGTTTTGATGAATTCCCCATTGATCGTGATTTCTTCGAAGATCATAGAGATATGCGAATTTGCAACCCTGTGTGAATAAAATGTGAAACTACTATACCTACCTACCTACTTATTTTATATAAGGAAACTTTTATTGGAGTTTGAGTAGGTACACTTAATCGGGCTAGGTATAGATTAATACTGAGCTATATAGCAAAGTCCAGAAAACCGCGTAAAATCCCTTAACTAGATATTTAATAATCGCGTTTACGTTTGTGTGATACAATTACAGCTGATTAATTACAGAATTGTGTATGAAATCAAATATTGTAGTGAATTTTTAGACTACAAACATTTTATATTTTTCATGGCTATCTTTCCAATTTTTCACAAAATGTATTTGGTCCCACCCACCAACAGACAGAGGAAGAATGAGTTAACAGCGTCATTGTAAGTCCTTTGGCTAAAGACCCCCGAAAAGCGGTGGGTGGATGGGGTTCAGAAGCCAGAGCTAGCGGATGCGTCAAGTGCGTAATCCCTCACGCAGCGTGGATCATAGCGTATCGCCGAATTCAAGTGGCGTTTTGATTAAAAACCCGTATGTCACTGTTTGTGTACCGCATTGTAATTGGCTAAGGGATAAAACTATCCATTTACATTTTGCTATTTTTTTCGGTTAGAATATGTACGCAAATAAATTAATAGTTACACCGGGAAAACTTTGGCTTAACAAGAATCTACACTCGAATACAATTTTATTAGGACCCCCTATTTTGCATTTTTTCGTACTTCGTTGTCAAGATGTATACATAAGCACATGTAACTTAGCCCATTAATCACAAATTACAGGCAAACAAACCTCGTCCAACAACCGACGTTATGAAGACAAACGGCACGCGCCGGACCGCTGATCATCGCATAAAAATGTACAAAAACAATTTAATTAGGACCGCAAACGCAGGCGCCGGCTGCGCCAGCCCTCTAATCCGATTACAGCTGATTTATCCCCGTACTCCATGTGTAATAATCAATTTATGAGATGAACTATAAATTACGACATCGCAACGTTAAGCCCGCGCCCTTAAACTGACTTATTTCGAAGCAATAAGTGTGTAAGTCGCTCGCCCCGGCTATGTAATTTGCCCCGCCGCCCCGAAGCGCGATGCTTCGGCCCGTTGCCCCAAACGTGTAATAATGACTGGTCCAGTGCCCCAAAGTTGTTTGTGTATCTGAAATTGGTGCTTTCAATAGGACATTGCTTTTTGTCTCCTTTGTTTGGTTGACAGTGCACACAAGTGATTTTTTTTATTACCAGCCTTTTAAATATTTAAAAGATCTTATCCTTAGTTAGTGATCTTATCTTTTTCGACTCAGATAGTCACAAGTCGTCAACTGTTTGGTAAATTAAATCTTCTTTAATACGTTTCATAGTTGAGTAGCAGTTATCTTTAAGATACACGAATAAACCAAATTAAAATGTAATTTAAACTTAGTATACTGGAAGTGAAAATAAATAGGGATACCCATTAAAACCTGATTCCGATATTTCTACGATATTGTTGTCTATTATAACTAATGTTGTTACAATATGTTTAAATAATTTGTATCGTAACTATCCTTGTAATGTTTAACCGTTTCCAGTGTCGAAGCAAATTTCGAACCTTGTATGTTCATGTAGGTACAGCGTTTTATTACATTCTCCCCCGAACACTTGTTCGCTAAAACTATTAATCAGGTTGGTTGGCGAGCTATTCACGATCACTATAATTACCATAAACGCTCTTAAGGGAGACGGCTCCCTTGCTAATCGTTAATGTGAGAACTACGGTTACGAGTATTCACATATTATTAAATTATTGTACGTTACAAAAGAAATATTCCCCGCAGGAATTGTGCGAAATGATATTTTGCCCCAGCTCCCATGAAATTGCTACAGGGTCCAGCCCAGTAAAGTAAATGCGGTTATTTTTCTAAGGAAAAACCCAAATCTAAAAAATAATCTGGCCTTTGACCTTTTACGAGTATGTAGTCTTCAGCATTAATAAGCCAATAATTCTAATGTTATATTAATGAACCATTAATAATTATAACTAACATTTAACATTTCAGGAACAGTTGTGTGTAGCTTTAAATAGGCGTTAGTCGTGAGTAAAATCTTGTCTATTCGTTTCGTCAGTAAGAAGACTGGGTTTTATTACAAGTGACGGCATTAATTTTCGTTGTTTATCTTTACTATGAAACATATTTATATCCAGGATTCCGCGATTGTACTTAATTTATCCAATACAAGTAGTAAATAAGTAAGTTTCCCTATATAAATCATATGAAAAAACAATAACAAATATTATACACAACACAAATATATTTCACTAGTTAAAAGCTCCCACAAAAATAAGTCAGAGCGAATAAAAATGCTACTTACTCATTTATCCATAAACAATCCGCGCGTGTCCCTACGACTTGTCGTCTGCACTGTCCCATAATGTCTACTATTAATATTCATTATCGTACCCCCTGCAACACAAGCTCTAACATCCCTAAAGGACACATACTATTATCGTCTCTATATACGGATATGTAATGCTATTATGGCGTGCGCTGTGTCGTTCTGAGGGTATAATTGTATTGGCGTATGCAACATTATGAGTACTTACAAATCGAATTTTAAATGCGTTAAGTTTTTAAAGTTTAATTCGATTTGTTAACATGACTTGGATGTGCCAAGAGTAATGACTCATCGTTATGTTTCTCGCCAGAGTGCCAGAATGCTATAACAGATGGTAGTATTTAAGTTTAAAAGCAAAACAGCGTTAATGCACTCTTAAAATATTTACTAGTTAACAGTTATTAGGTACATATCTAAAAGGGTTTTAAAGTTTCAGGCTCCTTTAAGTTAGCGACATGTCACCTGAAATAATCATTGTAAATAATAATTTCTGTGGTCGGGAAAAGAAGATAAGAACAACCTTTAAATTTCGTTCAATTTAAAGGTGTTTTTTTTCTGGAATGAAATACATAATTAATGTTGTATTCCATTATTCCAGTCCATTATATTATACTTATTTGGTAGAAACTTAATTATTTCTTTTCCCAAATAAAGTATTTTTGAACTTATGAACACATATAATTTGAATTAATATAATTTGTCTAACGAACATTACTTATTCTTCAGTCCGCGGACCCTTTCAGTATAACTATGAAATTAAATATCAACAAGACATGAACGCCTAAACACAACCCGCCCTATATCGAAGTTATGAGAAGAATTAAAATGAACAAATATTTCACGAATATGTATGAAATATGATAACAATGGTATCTGGAGAAAGGATTCGCGCAGCGGGGTCCGTCTGGCTAGCTGCCACCCTTCTGATTAAACTGTCTGCAGCTACCGTGTCTGGTCTACGTATGCCATAGTAGGTATAAGCAGTGATATGATAGTTTAGGAAATTTATAAAGGTAGAACCTTCAATTCGACTCCAATGGCACCGCACCGTCTACCACACGTATTTTTACATCAGTCTCATAATATGTCGTATAATAAGTTTGTGGTGTAGAGCAGAAACTTAACGATAAGTCTCAACTTAATTCTCAAGGGAAGTGACGCGTTTGTCCTCATACAGAACTTTCAATCCGTTTTGCTTGCAGGCGGTGGTGACAATTTACCATCAGGTGGACTGCATACCCGTTTACTACCTAACTGTAATATATCGATCTTATATCATAACGATTTAATTCTCAATTATAAATATGCACTATTTTCAAGCGTTTTATCGTCATTGGTCAAGTCAGATTCAAAATTAAAAAAAAAACGTAAAAATATATTTATTTTAAACTGTAATCATAGCAGTACATATTTAATTTTTCAATTATTATTTTTCAAACTCTAAACGGCTCACCCGTAAAGTTGTCTAATGTCGCTTAGAAAATGTATCCTTTAAAGCGTCAATATATGTATTTTCCTTACAAATTGGTTAGCTGAACATTACATCTATTACGTGGCTCGCGCGCGGTCGAACAGCGGGCGGTGCGCGTGCGCGCCCACTAATCTGCCGCTAATGGCTACAAATCTCACAAAAAGCGCTGTTATACCTTATTACCAGAGTTTTTACTCTGTAATTAGAGTTGTCAATAACGACTTTCGCATGAAGTACCTTTTATCAATGAAAACAACATTTGACGTTTTAAAAAAATACTTTAAAACCGAATTCGTATACAAAAATAAAATAAGATATATTTAAACACATACTAAGGTTCCGCTAGACTTTGGTCATGCCAGTAAATACAAATGCTCGTGCATACAGTATACACAGATCTGTATACTTCATCAACCCCGAGGCTCACGTCAAAAAACTGCACAAAAACCAGACGTGCAAATGCGCGCGGTATTCCGCACGCATGGACAATCAAAAGTGAATCTGAAAAAAGTCTTCTCTCCGGCAAACGAACCAATCGGCCACCCTTGACGTGACCGCCGCGCGAAGCAATCGCCCACCGTCGCAAACGTGCCAAGGA
Source organism: Udranomia orcinus (assembly GCA_018247775.1). NCBI lineage: Eukaryota > Metazoa > Arthropoda > Insecta > Lepidoptera > Hesperiidae > Udranomia > Udranomia orcinus. The sequence continues at coordinate 4,619 of DWGW01000298.1, forward strand.
CTCCAAAAAACGCTCCACTCTCTCCCGGCACTCCACCGCACCGCGGACATAATTGCCGATTAGTCGCCACGTGGCTGCGAGTGTGTCCGCCGCTTAACGAGACAAGTTCCCGGCGCCCCACGGAGAGATACACTGTAGCCGTCCCCGCTCCGCCGGTGAATTATCATATAATATCGTAATGATCTTGTTTGTTATCCTTTTTGTTGGGTTGTTGCGTTCGCGCGTGACTTGACACGATGGGTGCTGCTGGGCGGTATAGTTTTTTAATGAAGTTATTCTTAATATTATATGTTATATGCGATGAATTTCTATATCTTCTATCGATCGCCACTCTTTAGTAACTGTACCTACAATAGCTTTCCAATTCCTAAATATAGTTTTATTTGTAAGGACATAAATCACAATGAACTTGATTACATTACTCTCTAATTTTGTTACCAGAAAGTTTAACCAAGATTTGTAGGTTACCATTATGTTATTTGAGGAAAGGACTCGTATCCCCAAATACAAGACGTGCAAGCTATATATTTCCACTAAATTCGGAATCACTCCCGCCGCAAATGCCACAATACGCCCAAATGAATTGAGCCGTAATGGAGATGTATCCGCGACTCGCGGACTCTACAATGCTACAATGGACTGGTGTGCACCCCAAGGTACAAGCGACAGCGGAGCGTTCAGTGGATAATTCCATCTTAAGTTTACACAGTGATCTTTTATATACGTATATTATTTTGTTTATGTTACTTGCGTAAGTGCATAATACTAAGCAAAACTTAGTTCGCTTTTCATCTTACGGAGATTCGGTTTGGGAACAGTTTATCAGAATAATATACTCTGTCCTAACAATTTCAATATTAAACTTTATGATGATCGGTTAGATAAATAAATAGAGAAAATAAAAATAAACTCACATAGTTATTTATAATATAAAGTAACTTCAATCACGAACATATATTAAATAAGAAGAAATGTATAGTCAAACGTTTAGAAATTTTCGAATAACAAAAATAAGTCTACTGTCAAAGTACATTTCTAAGAACAAAACCTAACGTAAAGCAAAATCGAATATATTTTAACAAAAACCATTTTCCACTTATATTTACGAAACAAGTTTTATCTATAGCCTTAAAGAGAAATTGCGCGGATATTGCTACAACTTGCACCACACGACTCGCCTCTCGTTAAACGTCTGCGACGGCCCGCTAATGTGATGGCAGGAGTCGTCCGTCTATTCGCCGCTGATTCGATTTGTCCGCCATTTCGTTATTGCTCGCCACAATGCGACGACAGGCCACCACTCGCATTTTATTGTACAACGCTACCCGTTTAAAGCGACCATCACTTACCCTAACTAGATTTTCGGTTTATTTATTTGCGTGTTTATCTGAAACTCCTTTGCTTTTGCCTCATGTCGCTCGGATTGGTTCGAATTTTATTCTACATTCCCGAGTTTATACGAACAATTTCGTGCGCGTCGAATGTATTTCCAATTGTACTTTAATCGAGAAAGAATTGTAATTTATTATACTTCATCACAATCTTTTATTGTTAAAAGTTCGTAATATTTGCCTTGGCAAGCGTCTTCGCGAAATTGTGACTTACTTTCAATGACAATTTGGGATGTAAGAATTGTGAACCATAAGTGTACCATTGTGAAAAATAAGCAGATAGTCCTCTAAATGTATGTGAGCTAATGGCCTTAACAGCTAAGACCTCATAACTATCCATCATTCACTCGAATGCTTTCGTGATTTATGGAAAACTCAAAATTAGAATAATCCACGCATATCAGCTTTAATTTATATTTAGTAAACTTACCGATAATATGAGTTTAAAGTTTTCTGAAAAGGAAATCACCTGGAGTTTTATCTTGAAAGCGAACAAGGAAGGTGGTGTAAGTAGTTATAAAGTTTTAACAGCCCGATGCAGGAACGCCTCTTGCCCTCTCGGTCGCCGATCTCGTGTTCGATTGGCGCGATCACCTTTTTCTAAGTTTGCAATAACAAAACCTAACAATCCCAACATAAACGTCAGAATGAAGTCAGCATTTGAAGCCGTAAATTAATCTAAATTGAATTTGAATCTCGAATCACAGCTCTACGTTAGAAGGTAGAAGTCAGGCGGCGGTAGCAATGTTTAAGGTATCAGACATGATGATCTAAATTGTTGGTTCAATCTTCATCCATTGCACTATTGACGTAAAAGTATTCCTAGCCTTTGACTATTATAAATATTGAGTTTGAGTTTAAAGTTTCATTAGTTGTTTCAGTAGTAGCTAGTTATTTGTTGATTCACCTTATTCCGTTTTCCTAGCATCAAGAATCTATAGTGAATAGTCGGTTTCCAAGTGATCTTTTCTCACATTAGTTCAAGCAAAGCAAAGAAATTAACGTCTGGAGATGACAACTTGTCTTGTGTTTCATATAGAAATATTAGTTTAATTAAAGACGTCGGTGACGACATCGCGAGCTTATAAGCCATTTAAAAGTAAATTGCACGCGGACGCAAGATACGGTATACGTGTGTGTGGGCCGAGTACTCCAGAGCCGCAACTCCCATTGCTCTGACCTAGTTGTCGTCATTAATTATTTCCTTCACATTCCGCAAAGCATCGTACTGAACGTTTTATGTATTCGTCAACGGCTGTACCGGTATTTCTTTTTGTTTCAACCTCTCGCTGTGGAGAGTCATAGTGCAAATTACATAATCGTGTTACGAGTTGGCGGTTTGGGGCCGCGCGGCCTGCGGGTGAGCGCGCGTCGTGCGTTCGCGACTCTTGCGACCAATGGACCACCAGCGCTGATTACTATTTTTTTTGTTTTTTTATATGTATTTGTACGAGTACGAATTAGAATTCTAATCTAAGTAGAATTCATGTGAATTATTTTGAAGTATTTTGATATCAAATAGATCTTACATACGTAGATTCCAGTACTGTATATTTTAGTCCATAATCATTTATTGTGACTTTAAATATACATAGATATAAACAATTTCTGCCCATTACAATTTTTGGAAAATATTATGGATTAATTAGATAGACAAATATTATTCCTATATTCTTATATTTATACCTCAATTTTTTTTTGTTGGCACATATACTTAGTTTCTTATAACCTTGTTTTTGTACGTGAGAGAAAATTTGAACGTGGAGAGTCTGAGAGTATGATCTATGACTAGTTTAGTGAAATAATTCGTAGAAAAAACTAATTTAGGGATCAAATTAATTTTTTACCACATTTGGTCAGCTAAGGTAAAGAAGAACATCTGACCCTAGGGAGTACAAATCTATCTAAGTGCACTAATAAATCTTTAAACTAGTTTGTTCTTCACGAACGTTCTTCGGGTTGGTAAAAAACGATTTGGTCACGGTCGAGTTCGGCCGCAGCCGCGAGAGGCCGGCAGCGCTGCTCGGAGCGGGACAATCATCTCGCTGAGTGCTGGCCTATTTCCTGTAATGTGTTGTTTGTTGTGTAATCAAATTGTACTATAGTAGGTACCTACGTATATTGGTATGGACGTAGTACCTAGTCACATATTTATGTATAACACTAGTTGTAAAGATATCTGCTGACGTAGATGCTCCTAGGTGTTTGACGCGAAAGAGGGGATGCCTTTGTCCAGCTGTGGGAGTGTGTGGGATTTTCATGAGATCTATCCATCTCCAAAAAGTCATAGGTGTTATTATTTGTATCAGTTAATAAGTTGAAACGCCTCAGTTAAATATACCCCCCTAGCCCCTTACCGCACCCTTCACAGGACACCACACCAGAACACAGCAGCAAGAACACTGCTGCGATAAGCGGCAGAATGTTATATTTCACCTCCCATCACAGCTTTACAATCGCTTAGCATATAGTTTGCCACCCTTTTTGGGTTACCCCACTACATTACTCATCTATAACAAAAGAAATCAAAACTAAATCAATCACTAGCTCAATAAAGTGATTAGACACAATATCAATCAAGCCGAATAAAGATATTAGCGGTACAGTCATTGTCCCACGGTTAATTAATTTGGGCAAACAAAGGAGTTTAGGGCGGTACAATGCACGACAGTACAACCACGCTACCATCGATTAGAGTTCGTCACGCGAGACGCGCCGGGCCGCGTTGTTTAACATCTACTAGTGTAATGTTTATAATTTGTTAACAATTAATTACTCAGCTTAAAATTAAAACCCACATTTAGGTATATCTTCATATTGAATCTAATTTACCTTGGCAAGTGAGAAATGTAGATAGTTACATATGCCTAGTTAAAAAATAAGATAATAAAAATTAATTGACAAAAATGGTACTAAAATAAGGAAAGGCAATAACGTCATTCAGTATTCGATTTATACGGTAGAAAAATATGTAAAATGTATAAAAGAAATGGTTAGGCTATGAAATATAACAGGAATAATTGGTTTGTAAACAGTTATTCTGGAAATAAGCTGTACCTACTGTACGATATGAAGACGGAGTTTTACTACACAAGTAACATTACCATATTCGCCCCTTTCTGCAACCTATTTGGTATTTGGACAAATTGTTTGTACTTCGAGGTACTTGGCCGAAGGACATGGGTTCAATTGTCACCCGAACTATTTGTTTAATAAATATGATTCATGTGTTCTTTTTTGATTCTGTCCCCCAAACGCAGCAAAGCAATATGTTCAAATAAAAATGAAGCTCTAGGTAGGTACTATTAGCTAGTATTTGGTACACGCAAATTTTTCATTTTATTGGCCACACAACGCCAGACAAAGCTGACAAGCAAACATGCAATATTAGTCAGTTTTTTTTATTTAACATGGCAGTGATACAAATTATAATATTGGTTGAGTCATAACTATATTTACCCTTCACGACACGACAATGGCGCCTTAACGAATTCGATTCGACGCGGACATCCGCGCACCATCGCTGGCTCCTCGAAATTAAATGGCTTGTATTGAATTAATGACGCAATGCTAAATCTGATAGAGTTATTGCTTTATCGCTTGGATCTTAGAACAACAACATCGTGGCTTAATATAATTGTGGCATTACATGATAATTGTTGTAGGTTTTTTATTTCGTTTACCGAAATACTATGTATTTAAATAGTAATTTTATTGCCAACACTATCATTAGTAATTAATTTTATAAACGTACTTTATTCAAAATATTTACGGACTAATATTTTGTAAATAGATGAAAAACTTGTTTCATAATCTATATGAAATATAAAACGTATTATCTTATTACCATTCTATTTCTTAAAAAGTATTATGAACTGTGTGTAGGTTTAAGGTTTTAGAACTTTATTTCTCATAAAGAATTACATAATTCACTTAAATGAGAAAAGTACGATTTACAAAATAGTATACATAATAAAACAGCGTACATGAGCAAATTTGTTAGAAAAAATAATAGATGTAGGTAGATTTATATTTTTAAGCGTTAATTATATTAAGGAGTAGGTAGTAAGACAAATACGCATACGACACGGCGACTCAAGAGATAATGAGAAGTGTAAAAAAATTAATCTACAAAAAAATAAATAATAATTCTATGACGCACTATCTTTTAATTGTTACATTAAGGTTTTAGTCTCGAACTAAAATTTAACTGTACTTGAAATTGCATTACAAGTATCGCCTTTCAAAGCTTAATACCAGATCAAAGCCCCAAAAAAAGCATTACGGACAAGAGCCGAAATAAGCGATAAACAAAGCACATCCCCAAAAAGCATCGGTGAAAATTGCAAATGGCAAAACATTTTTGACTAATAGTCCTTTTACTGCGCGACTGCCACGCCAGTACGTCATGCGAACACCGAACATTTTCAAGATCCGAAGCGATCTCGAGCAACTCACGACTCTCAATCGGTGGGTGTAAATGCCACTGTCCCGTGCACCTATATCAATATTATCCTTACGTTGAGTGTTGTGCGAAAATATTTTTAATTGTTATTGAATAGTTTGTGCATCTGTTTTAACGTTGAGACTGTCGTTATGCTATGTTTTTACGTTAAACGTAGTAGTAAGTGATTAACAAATATTGCAACCGGTTAATAGATCGATTTGGTTAGTTAAAGTCGTTAAACGTGTTCTACGGAACTACTGATACGCATCGCTTATCGAAGTTTATCGCATACAATTTTACTACTAACTAATATCTGCCACCCCACCCACTTCCAACGTTGCATAACTTGATAGACACGGTTCGTACAATCCTAATACTAATAGTTACAGTGAACGTCCTGGCAGATACCGGTCGATTACCGGCTGCGGTCGTTATTTACCGGTCCACGGACACGGTCTATTTGCGACATTATCCGGCAGATTTAGCAAACACCCGGTTAAAGTGGTCGCCTTAGTTGCGTTAAGGCGGAATACTCTACGAACTTTCTATTACTTAATCTGACAAAAGACTTTAGTTGCATTGTTCGCGAAGCTGGGTTCTGGGTTGAAGGATGTGGTAACGCGTCTTAAAGTTAAACAATACGATTGTAATTGACTCTCGTTCTATGTATCTGAAATTGTTCAGACGTGTTACCGAACGGCCATTTTTAACTGAGCCCAACAATTTAGAAGCTGGAACTATTAAAGATAAGTGAAATAATTTAAGAAATAAATAATACTCGTATGTTAAGAGTGGTTCTAATTGGTAACCAACATAAACATTTGCATTAAAACTCCACTTGAAGCAGTCAATCCGATCGGTTTTGAAAACTACTCGAAACTTATAACACAGTTTTATCTTCGTGGAGTTAAGAACTCGGCGTAAAGAATTTCGCCGTAACGACCACTAACCGGCCAAGTTGTTCCCGTCGGTTCCCGTCGGTGTTTGCGTATTCCAAGTGCACTTCTTTTGTGAGGCACGGGAAGTAAGCACAAGTTCTGGACTCAATTGAAGTTAGCCTTCGCTTGAGGACACTTGCGGATATTTTTATCCGCAGTCAGCGGATGCGAGATGTTAACTTAGACGCGATTCATTAAATGAGGCGACTTTTAATAGCAAATCTTGCGGACTTGAAAAGTTTAACGCGCATTTTGCTTTGCAGTCTCGCGAATACGCTTTTATAAGTGTCCAGTCGTTAAAAGTAGCGGTTATTAAAACGATACAAATTAAGAATTAATAGGTTTTAGTGACATAATATCAAATTAAATGTTTACGAATGATACTTCTTATGTGCTCCGTAGCAGTGCGTCAGGTATTATCCGGGTTTTACATATTATCATCAGACAACTAGGAATCAAGTGCTGGACAAAGATCACCAAGACTCGTATATTGCGTTCACTTCAAACACTACTACAATCTTTAATTAATCTTAAACAGAGTTGAAAAGTCTATCGGCTGCATCTCTTCCATACCGCAATCTTCGAACTGGAAAACAGAAGCCTCAAACGTTATATGACCGAAATATGCGTGGCCGTGATACTTCTTGTCTAACAGAAGTTATTTCTTAAAAAAACAGTTATTCCGCCTCTTTCTTCGCTTGATAAGTGTCTGTCTGTTAACACACCATTCAAACCAGGATGCAGGAACATGGACTCTGTTGTTATGAGGTATAGGTGTAACGATGAAGCGTTGATAGTCGAACTATGAAAGGTCCTAACCATAGAAATCTTCTGTATTCTATGGTTCTAACCTCAAGATATCCAGATCTTACACATAAAACTAATTTCGTATGGCCCTCTATCCTGATAGACATAGAAAGATAGAGCTCTATCCTGATAGACAGACTATCCCGAAGTTACACGTGAGATAAGCTGTTTATATACTCGTACATGGGAGTGTACTCGCAAACGTAGCACTGATAAAATATGTAATGATTTATTTAAAGTCACGTTTGCCCCGTCGCGGTGGGCCTCCGCCCCCGATACAATGTTTGCGCAGTTGCGTCTCATCAATTACTGGTCGTACGCGTAACGCACCTTGTACACCTTGAAATGAAATATTAATTTGTCAACACACTTGTTGGAATTAATTTTACGAGACAACGAAATTGGGAAAAACGATGCCATCGTTAGCAAATATTAGTTTAGTTGAATTAAATGATGTTAGAATGTTACGTCGGGTTCCGTCTGCGAAAATTTAGGTATAATATTCGTACTTTGTTAGGAGTAGCAAATAATATTTTATGTGTATAGTATTTTTATCGTATTAAAAATACAACCATATAGTATTATTTAAGTTCTGTTTAGATTCGACGCCAATAAGATCATTCCGAACTTTTACGGTTTGATCTTTTAATAATTTGGTCTTATCTGAAGAGCGTTCTCTCGTTTTAAAGATGTAGGTTTTAGGAATGTTTTCAGTTCCATTATTAGTTGTACCTATAACATGTAAGGTATACAGACAATTGAAGAAGCAGATAAAACGACAATTCACCGATGAAAACTATGGACAAATCCCTACAGCAAAGTAAAATCTCTCCAACGGCAGCAAGTTCCCAAACAACTTATGATCCACCTCGTCAGCGTTTGAAACGTTCGCGAAAGGGGTGGTCCTCCAAGACACCGACCTCCAATTTGCCCGTGAGGAGACGCACGGCGCAAATTGGACCCTACAGCTAAGGGCCGCGCAGTGACCTGTTGGGCCACAAACTATTTCTCGAGTTTGCCCATTATGCTATTTTCCTATATCCTTTGCTCCTGGTTCAACTTTTTGAGAGTTGGCATTGTTTTGAAGAAACACGTTCGAGTCTGTTCGTCAAATTTTTAAACGATTTATGAGATCATTTATTTTAAACTTTATGAAATCTACTCCTAAATGCATGCATTTTCTTTGTAACATATACGATTAATCGTTTCATGTTAACTTTTGAAACGCTTACATTGACGCGTTATTATTCTTACAGGAATATATAAAAGATTCTATGTTTTATAAATTTAGCAGATTTTATGATATTTGATATATTTATTATGATGGAATACACATCAACGCTTTTTGTGAAAAGGAATAGGAAATACAAATAGGAATTTATAATAAAATTAAATAATAGACCTTGCAACCTCAAACATTTAAGACATTACATTTACATTAACGTTATATCTCAGGAGACAGAAAGACATTAAACACTATATCATCTCTGTTTAAGTATGCATAAATATAGTTAGTAGATATCATTTCCCAGTTGTACGAGCAGACCCATGCCCAGCAGTGGGACATTACAGGGCTGCGGCCAATTATCATTGCCCTAGAAGTTAAAAAATAATAAACACTTCTACTATCAGTTAATCTGCCAAGTAGGCGTCGCCTATAATAATACTTTAACAGGTAACTTGGTACGATTTCGGAGAGTATATTTAGAAAAACGTCGTCAGTAGACCCTAACGACCCTACAGCGATCCGCCAACACTCGTCTCCTGAGCAAACACGCTCTTGACACTTACTCCACTCAGCCAATTACGTGCACAGATAAAAAATATTTACTCAGCCTCTTACATAAACATGTTCGTGAATCTTTTTATTTTTTATCACGAATCCCTTAAAATATTAATCCGTTAAAACAGATACATTGCTTAACTTGTTCGATTGTAAATTATCTATCTAGTTGTGAGGCGATCTTAGCTTAAGTTCAATCACCTTACAAAGATGACAAAGAACATGAATGTTAAATCATAAATTTAAGAGTAATTCGGACCTTTTTGTCTGCCGCAGTAGGTACCATTTCTATAAATACCAATTCAGCGTCTAACAACCATTTACGACTGGATGAGTCGTCTAATCATTTGTCTTCTAAATGTCGATAAAAAGTATTAGCTATAACAAATATTGAGTTAACTGACAGTTCTTTAGAGTACCTGAATAAACCCCGGCCGTCCGCGCGCGCCGAGACACAAAGAGCCTTATTATCGGGTTATTATTTTAATATTGTTGCAATACTTTAACAATAAACGACCCTCTATTATTATTTATGCTTATAAGTCACTAATGAGCGTGTAGGCACCTCGTACAACAACCGACGTTTCCCTTGCAACTCCGTAACCAGGGACAGAGGAACGTAGACCTTATTCCGTTGCACATAAGAAAGTGAAAATGGTTTTAGAGAGATACTCGTAAAGTGGCTCTCCACACAAAGAGTGACACGGGATGCATCTCGAACTGTCAAGTGAAGTTTTGAAAGAAAATAAATGCGTAATTATTATTAGTGGAATATTGTGGAGTGGCCCTTGCTTCGTGGAAGCTGGTGTGTGTGGCCGCGCCTTTATGCCTACGAGGGCTATCCAAAGATTTTTTACAGGTTGTTTTATTAGGCACCTAATGATTTGATAGTTATTTTTTATCGTGTAATAATAAGAAAATGGGCAATGAACTGTGTTATGATAGGAAGAATATTATATAAAGGTTAATATTATAGATTCTAGTACGTTTAGACCCGGTATATGGCCCTATTGTTGAAACACCGATCTTTTATATACTGTTTAATCCTTACGCGACAAACAATTTTTCACATAAAGAGACCCAACTTCTGCCTCCCAGCATTACTACAGAAGATTACTAGTTGATTTCCTCATCTTTTCTCTTATAACAGTACTTATAATTTAAGAATATGAAGGATGTTTTTTCATTATTCGCTCAAGTTAGCTAGTTTTCAGTTAATTTACAATTGCGAATTCATATCTTCAATGTGATCTACAATTATTAAATGATCTAACTTCGGGGAGATACTTACACTTAGAATTAACCACTATTGATATCGTCGCGTGAAATGTTCATTGCGCCAAGAACATTCGTCGCTATAAAAACGTCGTATTTAACATCGGCGAGGCGCCTGAACAAACACGCGTTGAATTGGACTAATGTGAGGACAATAATGAGCCTGATTATGTTGGCGCAAGTGTCCACCGTAACAATCTCTGTTTGCGCGCCGCATTCCACGTGTCCCTCTGTCCGTTTGTTCGTGTATTTGCTCGCGTCCCGCTGTCCGATTGTCTCCTTATTTGTCAAATTATCCACCACATGTTTGGTTATCGTTAGCCCGGAGACACCAAATTTGTAGTTAACCACACTTGGTGTTGTCAAATGCCTCGTTACGTTGTAAGTGTTTGTGGGCAACGTTTTAGTATTTATTAGAGAATCAGCGACATTTCGGCTTTCTTCGTGTGATATGCCTATAAGTGTAAAGTCTCGTACATTTTGCTAGTCATCTATGACAGTATGTTACCGTACCACTTCAAAGTCCTTTGACAATGTTACGGCATTATGCCACGATGGCCCCATGGGGTTTGGTTGTCATTAGTGCGCTTGAAATCCGTAGTGCAAAACGACGCTTTGTATTGTTTCAAAATATGCGATTTCATCAATAGTGAATAGTGGCAAAAATTTATCCTTAAATCACTTATTAAAATATCAGAGAATTTTTCCACAATGTTTATACATTTCAATGAAAATTTCCATTTGCCCTCGCTCAAATCGCTATGAACAGCTTTAACGTGTTCACTGGAAAAGTGATGACTAATTTTTCCAATATGAATCCAAATGGCATTTCGGTATCGCATCGGAGTAATCTGTATTAATTCCGATATTAAATGGAAACACGGACAAGCTCAACTATTGAAATCAATTCGGCAATAACGCAAATCCTCGGCCGAGATATGATAATCGGATGTATGAATATCACATCGGCTGCATCGGCTCCCGACCGCTCGAGTAATTAAAAAACATATTAAGGACATGTCGGTCTACGAGATCCCGTTTCGCTTTGAGCCCCTAATCCGATTAGCGAGCGTTCACTTTATTAAATCGAGATTTCGGCAAGAATTTCCAAAATGCTGACGGTCCGTTTTTAAGGCGGGTAAAAAGCCCAATAACGGGCGCTCCGCTTTTAATTCGTCAAACAA
>DWGW01000299.1:0-16414 GCA_018247775.1 Udranomia orcinus
TTTAATCTAATTCGGGGTAGTCGACAAAACTCTAATTAAGAATGATTAACAATGATTGTTGTGATAGTCAAGTCTTTCAACACGGCCTTATCACATTTCAAATTTGTCTTAAGGGCTCGACCTAGCCGCAAGGAAATTCAAGTAACTAGTTTCTTTGAGGTGCCTAAAATAACTCGATGAGTTATTGACCTTTTGGCGTATGGCATCTAAGGGATCTTATTTATCGAATATCCCTTTAAAAACCACTATTAAGTACTTCATAATCAGCTACTTTTTATTTTTGTTATCAACTAGAGTAACAGGTGAATGTTTCTCAACAAAGTAGTTCAATAGGTAAATTGTCAATCAATCCACGTAAATATAGTCTCCGGTACACAAGTTGACGACTACAAGTGATAATATATACTACGTCTGGCGCCCAACAGCGCCATTAATCCAAACTTTAGTCCTCAAACCTATCGAAGTGGTCGAACAAACTTTATAGGCGTCGGATAGATAGATTTTCATCTCATTTTCAGCTCACGAAGTTATCCGTTGCTCTAATTATCTTTGATTTAAATTGATGTTCCTATATTGAATAGGGCTGTATTTTTGCTATAGCTAGGCAAAGAGTATATAGTCTGCGTAATAAATTTCATACTTATATTCCGTAACAAAGGCATTACAATTAACACTCGGAACGTTTTGGTACCGCAAATACATACATTACAATTTAAAATGGTAATTTCACATATTACACAAATCTAGACTTAAATATGAATAATATAAAAATAAGTTTCTTGCAGATGTCCCGATACCAGGAAAGTTGTTTTTAAAGTGTAGACGACGATAAAATTTCACATTTTATTTATATGCACGAAGTATGTAGGTATGTACATACGAGTATACTCGAAATAAGTAGCTACAAAACTTCAAATTTACATCGGTCAACAAGCAAGTCACAAAGATAAGTGGATAAACCTTGCTCTTTTTACTGCTAACAAGACTACATTGTGTGTAATCTTATCAAATTGTTTGTGCAATTTCAGTAGGGACGGCTTCTTTCTTTCGTGTTTGTTTATTTGTAAACTCGCCGACGTCTGTTATACTAAAAAAAGTTATTGTCATATAAGGGAACAAAGTTTCTCTTACAGACAAACGGCTGCACAATTCATTCATAGAAGAGAGACGTTTTTACTCCTGACTCAGCAGCATTTTATAGCAGATTTATTTGGTGATATCGTCTCGCTATGTTTTATGAAAATTGCTTGCCAAAGGATGGTGTTGAACGTTTTAGAGTACCGTCTCCCGATTACTATTGTTTCTCAAGTATACATAAATATAAGTATACAAGCATATTTGTATTTAAGGCACTCTTTGTAATTATAACAATAGTTGGATGTTCTCTTTTTAAAATAATTTAGATTTGAGAAAATGTGAGAATTGTTAAGAATTCGAAAACTGTAACTGGATTGTAAAGTATGTAGTACCTATCATTCAATAATTTATTATCTCAGAACATAATCGGCTATGTTTGAGCTAGGAGTTCAGTTAGACGTTTTTTTGGTTTTTGAGCATTTAGTTGGGCTTGTATTTAGATTAAATTAAATGAACGCTTCACACTCATAGACCCACACTAGGATTTTCTGTGTCGTGGGTGCCATGGACAACACAAAACAAAACAGACCCAGAACAGAAACTTTAACTCATTACTCAAATGTCTCGCTGGCAATCGAACCCGAACTAAGACCCTTCGATCGACAGTCCAGCATTGTGACCATTGTGCCATAAGGGTCCTCATTGAATTAATTCGTAAAATAACGTCTGAAACTATTATTTAGGGTCTGATATTTTAATTACAGATAAAACGCGCAACTATTGCGGACAAAGTAATGACAAAGATCGCATATCACGTGATTACGGGAAACAGCCAGTCGCGTTATCTCAAGCTCCATAAAGCTTCTCTTCTACTTTTTTCCTCGGTAAATACAACGAATAAATATATTACTAAGTAATGGGCGCGTGGCCAACAAACCCGACTTACTGAAGGTTATTCGATAAACTTAATTTCTCGTAAAATGACTTGAGTGTTTTTTCTTATCATAAAAAGAATTTATGACGATCACTATCCACGGAGATGCTCTAACAAAAACTTTCAAAGCTACTATGCTATATAATTAGGTTCTACGTAGTACGAAGCGGAGCGTAGTATGTAATTAAAGTGAGTTCTAAGCCCCTGTATAAGACACGCAATATTTTCGACCTCAGAAATAAGAAGACACATCTGTGAATACGTTAAATCCATTCGCTAAACCCTCCAAATGATTAGGTTGCTGCAATTATAAAAGTATAGCTGGTGTATACTATACACTATACAAAAGCTGATATAATTATACATAAATCAATACTGGTACGTAGGAAAATGCAAATAATATTTACTTTTAACAGATATAATACCAAAGATTTCAAAGAAACGAATACGAAAAATTGGAATTTTTGCCTCTTCTCTTTTCCCGGAAATCCGAATAGGAACGCGAAATTCATTCCAGTAGGCTATTACTACCAGAAACTACGAATGAAAGTAGTAGATAATGGGGTACTCGCCGTTAAATTGATCGTAGTATGTGACCGTTCCTTCAATAGCAAAGGCCTTTGTTACAGAACTCTCCCGGGGGTATCGCGGCAAAGCAAGATCGATGCCACTTGCCACTGATTGTATTACCCGATCTCAGGACCAAATGACTTTGAGATGTATCTGTGTGACCACGCACAAGTAAGTAAAATAGTAGAGTAAAAGTAAAGTAGAGGGTCCAATTGGGATAGTTCTTTTATTTATTTTTCATTAGTCTGAAGTAACCGACGAGTATGCATTCCCCATAATGGTAAGTGGTCACTATCGCCCATGAACAACCGTAATCAACCCAAGATAATATCAAAAAAATTTTTTAGGTCGACGACAAATGTATTGCTATCCCTGAAGACTAAGTTGGAACACCTCGGCTGTCTGCCAGAAATATGTCTGCTTTACCACACCCTTCAAACCAAACCAGAACACTGCCGTTTTAAAGTGAGGTAAGAAATATGTGTCGTGGTAGTACCTCCGGAGTCGAATCATAAAAACTCGTGTCACCTATAAAAATAATAATTAATTATTTCAGTAAATAAAAATATATATTTTTTTTTTTCAGGTACCTGGTTAGACCGAAATTCAAGCGCTTATGACCATTTATCATAAAAGTAATCGTTAAATAAGGTTACCCGACTGATATTAAGAGGTCACTACCCAACTTCCTTTATTAATTCCGAAAAGAGCTGGGAACAGATCTGAAAATAATCGACGCTTCAGAGCTGGAGCGTTATGAAGCGTATATCCATTCAATGGGGTTTAACGACGAGCCAACTACCTGAAAGTTAATAATGAATAATTCTACGACCTATAATGACCAATAAAGATATTCTATACGACCAGGTACAATACCAATGACACTAGCGCCAAACGTAGTTCTGTCTTATCACAGCGGTGCTAAATCTGTGATGATATAGTTTCAAGGTTTTGGCAAGGGAAAGGTGCTTAACAAGGCTACTGCTAACCTTTGGTAACAGCGGCCGTATTTATATGGAGTCCTTCACTCTTTTTTTTACCTCAATGTTATGCAAAAATCTGAAGCATTCGTAGGTTTTAGATAAAACACTAGCTGCATTAGAGGACGTTTTTACGCAAATTTTGAACAACGGGTACTGGACTTTTGCCATCGTGAAACAATGAAGCTCGCCTGACAGCTTTTTGAATGAAACGTACACGGAGTGCTCACATTGCAGAATAATAGATTAGGTGGTATAATATATCATCCAAAGTTAAACGAAAAGAGAGAACATGAGAACTTACTATGAGCAAGCTGAAGGTCTAATTAACAAGTTCTTAGTACGCCTTACATATTGCTTTAAACGACTTCAGAAATAATTTATTATTTCTTACTCTCTCTTCAGTTTTACGTTTCTTAAGTAGAACTTAATATCATAGTAATTAAAGATAACGATTTCAATATTTATTTGTAAACCAAAAGTGTAACGAGTCATTTTGTTAAGAATATTTCTGTCTGAATGTCTGTTACTTTTGATTTTTTTACAAGAAGGCGACCTATCTCTCAAAGTGTGTTTATCCAAGCGGGTAAATCAAACTTTTATAAGAAAGGAGCAAAAATTAGGCATTCCCACAAAGGGCACCCAAAGTTGACATCTTGCGGGTATTTTTTCATTAACAACAACAATGGATCTTTTAGAGGCGATTGTTTTGTTTCCCTTCCACCGAGTTTTATCGACTCAAGTTTTACGGCAGATTTGAACCTTTTTGCTATATTGCTTATATATAACTGAAGAATTCGGAATAATTTTCCGTTTATTCCTGTTGTCCCGCGCCTTTTGTCCTTTGTGAGAAATAGTTGAATCTCCCAACGGGACTCAACGTGATGAAAATTTTGTTGACGGCTATCGGGAAACTGTAGTTTGTTGTTGAGTTTTGTAGATTTAGAAAACGGACAATAAATATGAGGACAATAAAAATACGTCTACTGTCTATGGATTTATTTATTCATTAATGGTATTATATCCATAATCACAGTAATATTGTAGAGAAGGGCCTTTAAAAATCCTGTGGCCCAAATAATACTTCTAAACAAAATCCTGTTTGTACACTGGACCGTAACGTCATAAAACACAACCATTGATCGCAGTATCACCATGGCCATTACATAAAAAACGTTATAAACACCGGTGCCATAACATATTCTTCTTGCTTCTCATCACGACTCCTGCTATATAAATATAAAGTGTTTGTAAACTAACCAAAAGTTTACGACAGCTGCATGCATTTTTCATCTCCGATCATGTTTTATGAGATGAGTAGAGTCATGTTGCTGTGCACACGATTTGTGTATGAAACGATAATATATGTACATTTAGTGTCCATATAAAAGACGAAATATTATATCGTTATATTTATCCAAAACTAAATATGGCAAAATGCATTTAAGAAATACTACAAAACATCAAAATTATTATTATTGACGTTTATGTCTCTACTATAGTAATCCAGAACCAAAAATAATCTGAAAAATCTATGCTGCTCTAATGCAGGTTGGCTGAAGTTCCTCCTAGTTAATGGCTCACCAGTCACTTGTCCAGTTAGTTTAAAACTTTTATCAAAACTCGAAAAATAAATAGATAAGATTTAAACTGCCATCCGTCGGCACCGAATGAGAACGACTTAACGAGTTCTACAAAGCATGATGACGCGAATAAAATTATGTCACTATCAATCAAACCCATCCATTTCCTGACGGCGCTCGACGTACGTGATATGCTTAGTCATATTATATACCCTTGTACATGTGATTACATACGATTTCAACAAGCCACCGATCTTGTGCCCTTATTAATTCAGTCCAACTAATTTTGATTGTAAAGCGCGCAAAACGCGTCTTCTACAAACTGGATTTCCGCAGTTTGTAAAAACACAGCGTACATTAAACTTTAAATAAAATTAAAATCTGGATACACTACGCATTCGAAATAGGTACTATACTTATATTTGCATAACAATGATTTACAAATCCAACATTTTTGTACACATATTTGCCACCTCATGACCGTATTTTAACGAAGAAGCATCAGAGCTTGCAGTTCAGTTGAAAGCCAGAGTAATAAAACTCTTTTCAACCAGTTACTCCGATAAAACACGTAAATTGAACTCAGTATACGACCGAGAGTGTGAGGTTGTCATATACTCGTAAAAGGCGTCGTGAATGCCGCGGATGGGTTGTTCCCACCTTGGTATACAACACGCATAAAGCAGTGATATAAAGATGGATAATTTATTATGGAAAAATAGAAAGATAGCGATGTTTTTATAGGAGACATAAGCAAGCTCAAGGATCCGAGAAAGAGACACTTATTCACATTAATAAGATAACGTACGACTTGTATAAGACACATAAGTAGGTAATACATTATTATAACAAGACTAGTTTGTACTTCCAATGTTATTATTATTAATGTCATTTTAAAATTCTGAGTTTGGCTTCTGAGTTGATATTATTGAACTTAGAATATAGCCTATAGATATATCCAGAGCTGTATTCCATCTATTGCAAGAAGATCTCGATTATAGTGAGATAAATAATGACAATGGATAAGGTAAGATTCCGCTTTGAAATAAAGGCAAAATAGAAACATAATAACGACTGAGAGAACTGGAAGAAAATAATGATTGCAACGCTATTCATAAACAGGTTTATTATTTGCGGAGATATAACAGATATTGACTCGATTGTGAACGAAGGCATGTGATGCGACAGGACACATGAATTTACCTGAATGATATTTTTGTAGACTGATAAATATTTTGAAGGAATATTCCGATGCTGGAGCCGCCTACGAGTTGGGACTTCTATGTTCAAGGGTGTATGTAAGGAGAAGACATTTGACGAGTTCGAAAGTAGTCCTTAAAGCAACGCATCTCTTTCGGATATTAGAAGCTACTCGGATCCTGGGCATTTTACATGGGCGCCATGATTTTTACATGATGTAGGTACATGGGCGCCAGCGCCTACTTGCCATCGGATTTGGAGAAAACCAATTCTCTATCTACACTTACTCTGTTATTAGAATACCTACTGATGTTTTTTGTTGCATTCATATGATAACTTAAATAATATATCCAAATATATAATAAATTTGTATACATATCCGTATGTGTGTGTTTTCTTGTTTTAAAACATGACTTGATCTTACCTGGTCAATAATACCTGATGTGTAAACGAAAATTTAAGATTAAAAAAAAATTAAAGTCTTTCACAAGAATATACAAATTAGATGAGATTTTATTATTTAGTCTCCGGTTGTTAAATCTATGTACAATATTGTCACCGGTTTAGATAAAATACGTTATATGTAACAACGATCGGCATGTCGGACAAAACCTAGAAAACATTTTCAGTATAGGATTTTCTATTTTCCAAGTAAAATACAGACAACAACAATATGATAGACATGAAACATACGGAAAAACTATGTATAATATTTTCAATATACAGGATGAATAGCGTTCATTCTTGTTTGCACATTTCTCAGTACAAAGTGAATAACTGCATTTTAGCTTTCAAACAACTCCATGCTGCGTGCGGTCCGGCTGTATGATGCTCAAAACTTAATTGGATTTGATGCTACACGTGGAGTTTCCTCGTGGACCACATTCAAGTGTGTAATACAATGTCATCATATGATCTAGCCTTTGCATGATATTGTACACATCGCTTCGCTGCCATTTTTTGCTTTTGTGTCTATAATGGTACTATATTTTGGTTACAATATAATATTGATCTTTACCTATAGATATCTTGCCCTATAATGGCCCTTTAAAGTCATTATATGATTCATTATAATTGTTAACTATGTCGTCGAAAAATTTTAGACACCATAAGATTTTTCGTACTCACTTAATTGAAGCAAAAAAGTACATAGGACAGACACATCCCTCATTTGCGGAAAAATAAATGACAAATGAGAACGATAACTATATGAAAACGACTATGAAATAACATTTCTTCTTTTTTTAAATCTCATTAAGAATACTTCTTGGACAGGACACGATCACAGGACTTTAACCTATTTCACAATAGTCACAATTTCATAACACGATTTGCGTAGTCAGTCTGCCACAATAGTTGAAAAGACTTACAACCACAGCATTTCATACAATACCACGTCCAAATCTCCATTGAACTGTGAAAAGCGTAATAAAGAATTTTTTCTTCATTTTTAAAAATGGTTCGGCATTAAAATACGCAATCTCGGACAGAACGCCGATGAAACAAGAAAATGAACGTTAGAGTTTCGTTGTAAAATTTTAACGGAAAGCCCGAACCCTAATTTATATGCTGATTTCTGTGTATAAAAATCCTTACAAAATCTAGGACCTGTGGCGTACATTTTTACCTAAACATTTCAAGAAGCTGTTTGTTTGTAAATTATTTGTCTTTGGTTCGTTACAAATAAATAATTATTGTTCCTATAAATTACTTATTCAGTTAGTTCAAATCAGATGGTTATTGAGCAAATAATGAATGTTACGATTATTCGATTATCGACTTATGCGATTATTTTCACTTTTCCTTCACATAGAATACGAATATACCTAAAGAACTTATTATTATGGAGGTACTACAAGAGGTGGATACTTATATTTCTGTGATACTTTTACCATAAAGAAGATATGAATATATAACAAGTGATAATACCACAACTAGAAAACACGAGCGTAACATAATACGAACTTTTCAAACAAAACGCGATAAGAAAGTTAGACAATCGAATCCAGCCCGTAGCCAACGCTCAGACATAGTCCAGATCACCTAGTATGGGATAAGCTCAATGTTTTACCAATACCGAGGGTGGGGAGAAAATTAAACGCAGTAATAAAACCTTACGATTCGGAAAGTAGGTTTCCCGGATCTGACTTTTTATCTGCAAACATTGTGAATACGTCGACCTAAATCACAAGTGCGGGAATAACAATAACTTATCGGATGCGACATTTGGTATTAGAGCCACTGCTCTCATGCGTGGCGAGAAGCGAGCGCGACAGATAAAATATATGGTAACGCAATTCATACACCAACACAATATAGTTAAATTTATTATATATAGTTAAATTTATTCCTCAAAAGCGAGTGAAATATATATCAACCCGCTCACAAATTTTACAAAAGCATATTATGACTGACTTTCCAGTACTGACGTTGTTTTTATATTACAGTCACAATAGGGTTGGAAGGCCACCTAATAAACCCAGTGAAAAGTAAAATATTATGTGAAAAAAGTCGTACAAAGATTTGTTATTACATCTGAGGATCGCGTCTCGTCAGCTTACTATCAAGTAGTTCAAGTTGCTGACTGTGTATTTTCACGTCTGTCCCTTGGTTAGGATTACATTATGAAGAGAGAACTAAGAAAAACTCGTTTTTCGCTCACTAGGCCGCTGTGGGACATGTCAGTGACTGCTGTCAACAAAAAGGACCGCACGGTTCTTCCCAAACAAATTTAATACTTCGCCATTCACGTACCTTTAAATGGTTATCGAAAACGGAAAGGTCCGGGTATCGCCGTAGTCGGAGTGTTTCCAGTACATTGACTCTAAAGGCGACTCGGAAAGGTCTGCTCGGTGACCCGTCCAGTTTGCCCTTAGCAAGTAATGGTCCCAAATTCTTACATTTGACTCCCAATGCCCGGTATTGACAAACAAATAGTAAACAGATAATGTAGCTGTTAGTGAACTGTGCATGTTTTGTGACGTTACTTTGATACAATCAAGAGGTATTCTATTAAATATTTCGTACAAGAATATTCCATCTACTGCTAGCGAGCCATTTGTAGCACCAAATGACAAGTTTTAAATATACAAGATATTAACCGTTACATTTAAAGCTGTGTTCGTTTATTTCATAAAAGCGCATTTTTATAAAAAACGGGCTATTAAGTTTAACGTAAGACCGAGGGGAAACCAGAACTTTATGATTCGTACGTTTTATTAAGTACTTTTTAGTGTAAGTTGAGTCAAGAGACTTATGTCTGTAATAAATGTTAACATCGTTTTAATCTACAATAGTCTGGTTCTAGACGATTCTGACGAGCTTCGGCGGAGTCCTTAACCCTTATAAATTTTACGACTACAACACGGTTGTAAAAACGAGTACAATTTAAAAAACAAAAACGTGAGATTATGTAGTAAAAGTAGAAAGATCTGCAAAATTTATTTTATTCTGATATTTTTATTCTATACAAACAAAATATAACCTAACAATAGGAAACACGACCTTTACAAAAAATACAGATATCCCTAATAGCTAAGTTAAAAGAGTTTTAACTTAAATAAGAGACAAACGAATTATAAATAAAACATACATTTTAAATTAAATAGAACACAAACAAATTACAAATCACAAAAATATTTTTTTATCAGTAAAAGAAAATAATATGTAACTGCTGAAAGTTAACACAGTTTACCTAGAATTTCAAACCGACATGCGACATGAGGAGCTGGAGCCGTAGATAACGGTACAAATCCAGTATTTTTACCGATGGATTTTACAATATTTGATATAGTGCAGCATTATGCAGTCGGTTCCTTTAAATCTCGGAGTTCCGTCGGAAATCGTTCACGAACGCCTAACAAGCTGCGTTCCCTCTGATTTGTGCAATTCAGAATCGGAATAAGCGCCCACACAGATTTTAAATATTCAAAAGGAAAGGAATAAAATTTGGATTTATTTATTTCCGGAAAGGGGTAACACACTGCTAGTTTTTCCAATACTTAATCTAAATACTTTATGACTAAACAAATAGTCACCTTAAAATACTTCTAATGTAGGTAGTTTTAGGTATGTATCTATCTCTATCTCCGACAAATGGTGTTCAAAAATAAAAAGTCGTAACATATTAAAAAAGTAATGCACTATAATACGTGTTTTGCTCCAAAATATGCTGCAATACATTAGGTAACACAGTAGGGGGTTGTAAAACGCCTTGTTGCTAGGTCAACTTCACTTCACTTCCACGAAGGGAAACAATATTTTTGATAAATAATCAAAAATATTGCTTCCAATTAGCACTTGTTATTTACGAGTTTTTTTACGTAACTGGCGTATTTTTTACTGTCGATTATATTTTTACTGTAACAACTTTCTTTATGGAACTAATGTTCATGAAATAAAAGCCGCCTGTAAATGTTCACAAAGTAATAAGGCACATATAAGCTTATGTTCGGAGAAAATCAATTGAGATCGACTAACACGTCGCTCCTGTGCGCTTAACTAACATTGCTTTTAGGGCTACACCTCACCTCACAAGCACCTATAGTGTTATGTATAGTACTTATAATACTTGGTACCGTTACTTGCATATACTGTCATCACACATGTATAACTCCATGTGCAGAGAGCAACTCAGCTCTACTCAGGCTTACTCCAATACATAAATAAGGTAGGGCATCTATCTGTTATGTTTCTAGGACTGTTTCTAAGACATTACCGGAAACTTTTCACAAGTCAAAAAGGCTTTTAAGAGGAAGCAAACTGCGGTGTATGGAGAAACCGATTTACCATATCGAAACGGTAAACTTTAGACATATATTACATATCTCCACCGACTATACGATCTTTTCGATAGTCTCTTTACGCGCGTGAAATTTTAGCATTGATCACCTTCTACCGCCACCACGGTCGACTTTACTCGATTTAAAAGCTACTAAGTCATCTCAGCCAACCTATCTACTACTTAATTCTGGAAAGTGATCCGCGAGCAACAATGAGACTAAATGTAACCGGTAAATTTCGTGTTTAATTCAGGCTAAGATTACAAGAGAATGCTCCAACAACCCTGAACTTTAAGAGTAAAGTGCACATGAGCGCGCGCCGGCACTTCATTATTAGTTTAAAAATTAATGGTGCGCAGTCAAGGCGGAATTGGAAAACAGGATTGGAGTCTAATCGAATCCAATTGATTACGTGCTTGTTCAAGTATTTACTTGTATTATACCCTCACATTTATTTATGATCCAACTATTTTTATTTGTAATCCAACAAAAAGAAAGAATTCGCCATCGATGAGGCCACTGCGGCTCAGCCGCTCATATCATATTATATTTGTATGACAAATGAATTGTGGTATTCTTGCTTTAATTTTAATGTTTTTAATTATCATTATTCATCATAACCTTATTTTAAGCTCCATGGCGGGTCAAAGGTGTTCAAAAATGATAACATTTTTTGTGTTAATAATCTCATTTACGTACTAACTTTGTTGTTTAAACTTGTAAACGGTTTCTTATCCGAATTTGGAAAAAATTGGAATAATCGAAACTGTTTTCTACAAACCTCCCGAGAACGCCAAACGCTCTTTTCGGATAGAGAGATCTTTCGGGAATTCAAGGATTTACTGGATTTATATATTAACAAATAGTACGCTGTGAGTAGGAATTTGGAGGAAATTTATTTATATGCCATACGTAAGTCGAGGTCAAACACACCGAGTTTAGTTTGCTTTAAAGATAAATATTTTAAGTACAAATGTAGATATCAACATCAACAACGTTACATAATTTGCCATTGTTACTGAGAAACATAAAATATTATTTAGAAATGCTTTTGTTTTTGTCTTTTTTTTTATAAAAGATATGAAATATGTAATACTTATGGATGTTTATGTACGAATATTAAATAATAAATGGGACTACATTTCTTAGATTCCCGTCATTGCAAAGTAATATATTGATGAATCGCGCAGATGAATCAATTATTGAGTCCGACCTCAATTTTCACCGCTGCGGGAGCATAGATGCAAAACGCTTTTCGCTTCTGTATAAAGTGTCTATCGGGAATTCCAGGATTTGAATATAGGGCACCTCGAGTATATTTCCTGTAAAAGATATTTTATTTAACAGACGGATCAATGAGACAGATGTTAGAGTAGGTACGCACTCAATACTATATCATCATAATCAGCTTGAGTAACTTAGTTAAAGATTTTTTTACTTATTATTTTAATTAAAATTTGTTTGAGCATTATAACATTTCCATAGACCCTAAAGATTAATTGTTAATGTAAATTGTCTTATATGCATCGTTTATAACACCTTGCTAAAACCTTCGAATAATACGCAAATTTTGCGTAATAATAAATGTCTTATTGAAACATTTATTTTGGTCCGAGGTGACTGTATTATGAGTATGAACCATGTTTTGTTGGTATTATCGAAGCATTAAAATAAACTTAGATTTCCACTTAAATAATAATAAGACAGCAGTATTTCACGCTACTACGCTACTGTATTCGCAGTTCCCATAACATGAGAACATGATTTGAAAATGTATATTTTCAAGCGGATGATGCCTGATCACCTTATGCCGTCCAAATGCACTTGGGTAATTACTCGCTAATGCCGCTTTATTCTGAACTATTTATACGCTGTGTTTGAACTCCTCAGGCTAATTTCACGGCGCTACAGTGTTAGGTGATGAACGGCGCGCGAACGGGGAGAGACGCGGTGAATCTACTCGATTACATGCGCGGCTTGTGATGTGTTGCCTACTCCGCTGAGCATGCCCTTGGCTCACATTTCTCAATATAAATCACCCTTTTATTTTCTCTACAAAAGACTTTTGTTGGGTTAATTTTCGTAATGATGGTATGGATAAAAAATCAACTAAACCAAACTTTGACCTTTATACATATTATACACATTATACCAAGGTAATTTTATGACAATTACCTTTGCGTTCTCTAGGCCTAAATGTAAAACTAAGAGCACAGTAAAGCAAGCAAATCTATTGAGACTTCGAGTCAAAACACATACGAACATATGTGCACGCAATCATAACATATTTGTACATTCTTGTACATCGAATGCTCTTGCTGTGTACAGTGTGAAGTGTGTGCAGTGAAGTATACGGATCCCGCTGCAAGCCGTGCGTGTAATCGAATAAGCCCATCCAACAAACTTCGTCTTGTGTCATGAAACGAATGGTTACGGATAATTGAGCAGTTAATTCTCTTTGATAACAACACCTTATGATCGGGAGATACTAGCCTATAATACTGTACATACTATGTTTTTGTAAATGAGTTGTGTGTGGAGACCACGAAGAGTGCAGGTACAATACGGACAACTTTATATTACCAAACACTACATGGAATCCAAATACATTTTCTATTAGTTAGAAAATTGTCTCAATTGTTGCATTATTCATCTAGTACTGTACACAAACGGTCGTTGACCCGCGAGTTCAGTATCCAACCAAAATCATGCTGTAGAGTAAATTTATGTTGTTGTATTTTATTTTAAAAGATTACAATTTTTTTCCGCCGACTTTTTTTCTCCCAGTCTACCATGGAGAACCTAAGCACATATGACGTTCATTAAGTGTGTTTGTATACCTGATAATGAATAAAACCATTTGATTCTTGATTTTTCATCTTGAAAGAAAATCCAAGCTTTAAAATGAGAGATTTATGTGTCGAAAAAGTAACATGCAACTGTTATTTTCAATGCCATGAAGTCTTTCATTGGCATTTATTGTGTAATCGATACGCGGTATGCATTCACCGTATAATATGCAAATGAAGTATCCGGGGGTTTATAAAGTTTTTGATGCAGCGAACAAATTGGAAATCGGAAGCCTAGCGGCGCGATGCGAGGCCTGAAATCGAATGTGTATAGAATATTCATTAAATTAATGATTCTATCAGAACAGAAATACGAGGAAAATCCTACGGTAGAACAATCGTAACCGTAAATATGAATCCAGTTGCTATGATTGATTGAAATTCCGATAACTATTCCACGTTTTACATTAGGATTTAGGTATCTGGCGATTAACTATATTAATTGCAACAAACTCATTTGTCTCGTAAAATATTATTATCGGTACGGAGTATCTACTAATAAATAATAGGAATTGGTTGACATGTATTTTAAAGCAACACTTTTATTCTTATCTCGTTTGCTGTATACAATTTCTGGTAAAATAGCGGTTTATTATTTTAAAATATTGTAACGGAAATAAATTTTATTATTTACCAAGTTAAGTTAAACTGAATATATAATTTTTACTAGTTAGATACTATAGAATCTTTGTTTAATACTATGGATTCTGTGAAACTATGAAAAATGAATGTCAAAGACACAAAAGTAGTGGGAAGTGTATGTAGGTTTCTTTAAAGTAGATTTTCCGCCCCAAAAACCCCGAGCATTATCCCAGAAACTGTGGAAAGGCAAGTTCATTTGAATAGGGTTATCTAGGAGTAAAATATTTCTGGCGCGAGGTAGAGCGAGTGCGCACAAATCTGCACGTACACTGCATTACATTGATGCCATCACGTCCTGACATTTGACGGGATACACACGCGTGACGTGACCAGATTCCGTAGCATGCAATTCCACGTGGGTTATTTTGTACCACGAACTCAGTCCATCGACTGCTATTCTCAGATCAGGAAAACTTCTGCTAGCAAAGCCCAGCAATGAACGCAAAATAGTCTTGCGTGAGAATAATCAGATATTGGAAAATATTGGACAGTAGAAATCAGTTCTGCGAGCAGCCGAGAGGAATCCAAAGCATTGAAATAGAGTTGCTGGGATATATGGGCATACTCTACATCCAACATGGTGAGATAGAAATGCACGCTTAAACTACAACTTTTATAGCGGAAAAGGAAATCAATCAAACGCAAAGTTTTAAGTAATTCAGTCGGTATTAAGGGACTAAGATACGTTTTCCATCTTCTTCTACTCTCTTCTAATTAAACCATGCAGAGTATTCAAGAGGAATACTTGACTTAGTTATATTAGCATGGCATTGACAATGAAAATAGCACTATCTATTTAATAATGGTAATATTGCTATAGGAAAAAAGTTACCATTTTTTTATGTAATATTTGGTTGTTTTTCTAAAGATAGACGGAATAAATTACAAAGTATTAGGAAGCATAATTTTGACTCTACAATATTTTACACAAAATAGTCATCAGTTACATAATTATTCGTAGGTAGGTATAGCACTGGACACAAAATGGCTTTATGCCAATAGCGATATCGAAATATTGGCTAACACATAAAAGTAATTATCTATAGCAATCACTGAAATGGTATTCACTGAAGGCACATAATATTCGACCGACTGTTACGACCGCCATTACACTTTTGATGTGAGTGTAGGGAGGTACGCCCAAGTACACTAACTGCAATGCTGCAGTGTTTGTGTATCAGATGGGAAGTCATTATCGTCACACGTGCATAAGCAGAGCATTTATAATTGTTCTCAGGGCAAGGAGCATTCTTCATACGCTTTACATGCGACAGTTTTGTTCACGTAAAATATGGAAAATTGTAAGCTACAGTTATAACTAAACATTAAATGGTTTGCATACTTGAATCTATGCTTTATAATTGGCTATAAATTTACTGAAGAACGTTGAACTATTTGAATGCAAGCTTATTAAACTATACAGCGTTGAACTGCGAAGGGAAAATGAGATCAGCTAAGTCTGCACTTGCCTAAGACTTCAGCCATACCTTCATAGTATAACCAGTATATCTGCGTTATTTTTTAATTAATATATAGAAGGAATGTCCAAGACACTGATAATTACAAGGAACATAGACATCAATAGCCAATATCAAATAATTTATATCCTTAAAGTTCATAAAATTAGCTATTTAAAAGCATAAAATTAAAAATTTCAAAGGCCATTTATCTCCCTTCACTGTACTCTTACTTATATGAAGCGGCAATAGCCTTAATAGTGCGTCGGACTTACGGTCGAGAGGTCGTGGGTTCGATCCCCACTCCTCCATTGCACTATTGACGTGAACTCACTCCTAAC
>DWGW01000300.1:0-16396 GCA_018247775.1 Udranomia orcinus
ATCGAAGATTACATTGACGTGTTCGGTGAACAGGGCTCCGTGTTAGTCGACCGCCTGGAGGAGCAATTAGGCAAATCTGACTTCGACGTGTTCAAGTATATCACGTCATGTATGCTGGATATCGTCTTTGGTAAGAATGTAAATTACTATCTTCTCAGCCGATTCGCTCTTGGCAGAGCGGTCCTGGCCGTCATGTATTAGTAGAGGTGGGGGCTGATGTTATTCGTCTCACGATAACTACTTGTTACTACTTATATATACATATATAGGATTTCTTTAAAATTTAAGCAGCAAACTTTAAAATATAAAAAAAAAATCTTGTGTAGCTATTGCTATTACAATATTGTATCCATATCTACATACATATATTATATACATATATTTAATTTTATTGTGCAAATGTCATTTCTAATATTTCCCGTCTTAACAACTTACGAAATAAATTTATTGAAATTTCGCGAGCGAAAATGCGTATAAAGGCTAGTGAATCATAAATGTATCCAAATATGTACCGCCTAGTATCGATTATGGTCGCTTTATGTGTTCCAAATGATGATTGTTGATATTGTATAAGCAAAACAATGGATAGTAAATATACATTGCTAAGTTTGCGCAGTCAATCGGTAACACAAACTGACTGAAGTTGCACAAGGACTAATTCGCATCTACATTTTCATTATTATTTTCATTATTACTCGTCAAAACATCCTGAGTTTTGCAACACAACTATTTAATGTAATTGCCATTTATTGATTGGTGATCTGTGCAACTCAATAACGAACTGATCCCATGCTGCGCTAGGTTCGTTTCTTAATGAGGTATAAATTTGAATGTTTTTAATTTTTTTTCTCAGTCGGAGTGATTGTCCATAATTCTTCCTATTCCTTTTTCTACGAGGGGCTGTGTTTATAGTGTTAGAATACATCTAACTTTATTATTGCTCTGTCCGTTATTTTCTCAATACCATTAACGCACTGAATACCATTTATTTTCATCTTTAAATCTTACGACGGGAAATAATACCTGCGCTTTCGTAATAAATTGTCTAAGTTTACGGCGAAGGTCCCTTCCTCGCAAATAAATGGATTTATCGCAATTGATTAATAGTACTTTACTTGTATGAATGACAAGGAAAATGATTGTGAGGTTTACCTACCTATAAGTTTTCCGCAGTTTTTCATATGATTTGCGTGCAATTTAGGTACTTCGTTTTCTTCTCGTTTTATTAAAAAAGATGTTACAGTTGCTGACGAGAAACGAAATATTATACAATAACAATAATTTTAATATTAGTACTAGTGCATAGTCTTTAGATATTAATTGAAATTGAAACAAATAGCTTGACTATAACCTTGACTGTGACTTCGCTAAACAGGGCGAAACTATAATTATTATTCTGGAAAGCTATGAAAAAAAACTTGAATTCCCTAAGACTTAAAACGCTATTAAATATATCAGTAGAGTCTATACTCGCTTGAAATATTGATATAATATACCTAGCGTACGTTTGTAAAGGTAGACATTTATTATTTTTATTGTAGAGACAGCGATGGGGGAAAAAATGGACGTCCAGCATACACCGGAAACGCCGTACTTGCGTGCACGGAATACCGTCATGTCTATAATCAGCATGCGACTGTTCAAGGCGTGGATGCAACCTGACGCGCTATTCAACCTGACGTCTTATTCCAAATTACAAAAGGACAATATTGATCTTACACATAAATTCACCGATGAGGTAAAAATCTGCCATTGTTTGCTTGGATAATGTTCGATCTCGTCTGCGCGTTTTGAATATTAGCAACGAATATGATAAACTACTTAGCACCTTTATCAAAAAGGCAGTTGCGATATCCGGCCAGACTACAGCATGAGATTTATTAAATAAATCTGGAATACCGTAGAACTACTGCTAAATTACAGTAACACAAGTCTTCTCGTATGTTTTGCTGCTCATGCCACATCTCGCGTTAGTTCAATTCAAATTGTTCGGGCAATGAGGTTAACAGGTTAAATAGAATAAAACAATTGAAAATATGCACTCAATTCCTCTATAATATCTCACAACGATTCATGTTAATTATTAATAAATAAAAGAATATGTTTTTACTAAACCATGAAATTATTATTGTCTGATTTACGTGTTTGGAATTCATGTAACGTTCATGTTAATATATTATTACTCATAACGTATCCTTTTTATTGGTATATGGTACCGAATGTTTAAATTTCTCAAGTAACACGTTGGCAGAGTCCACATTTTGCGTCAGACCTCGTCACCATGATGCCGAAGTAGTATATTTCTGTTTATTAAACTCAAACAGGCGTGCGTTTACATACATATCGTGGTCTCAAAAAGTGTTTACTCAACCTCAGTACTCTGTACAAACATACAGCATGGAGAGACGTATGTTGTAAGGGCATGTTAATATCTATAATATGATATTTTGGCCATTATGTAATCTATAGTTGGAGTGTCTGTTTGAAATATTAAAATAATCGCGTTTTACTAAATGTATTGGTTACATCCATGACGTATACCAAAGTAACATTTTTACAATTTTTGTCTGTCCGTCTGTTTGTTGCGGCTAATCTTTGGAGTGGCAGGACTGATTTTTTCGACTTTAACGGGCAGAGCCTTTGTTGAAGTCGCGTACACAGCTCGTATTATTATATAATGTATCGCTTGTATATAAATGCGAAGTAATTTTCCAAGTTTTAAAGAATACATAGTTCACTTGCGCCGTTGTTTTAACTTTAACTTGTTTTAACAAAATTTTTAAATAAATAAATACTTTTAGTTTCAAATGATTAGATGTAAGAAAATATCTAATATGTGAAGCTGTTAATTTTATACTTATTCTCCTTTCTAGGTCGTTAAGAAGAAAAGAGCAATATTTCAATCAGATATGGACCAGAAACCTGGTAAGTAGATTTTTGTCGCTAATGCTATGATTAAACATTTTATTAATTTTAAAGAATCTTCAGCTGAACTTTCATTCATTGCAATTCTCATTTTGTACTACTATAGGTACTCTGCTGTTAATTTCGGAACCAAAATCAGTGTTGTAATTTAATCCAGCCCTATTATATATTTTTTTATATTAATTCATTTACCTAAATGACATTCTTAGTAAAAAAAAAACATAATCCATATAGTTTTAGTTGCAATTTTTTTCATATTTCTAAAACATAAGATGTGATGCATTCAGATGTATTCGAAATTACTTTCTATATTCATGTACTCTTACTTAGTTCTTGACTATTTAATTTTAGGGCGTAAAGACCTTCTAGAACTATTGCTAGACAGAGAAATGAAATTTACTGACGAGCAGCTACGAGAACACATCGACTCTATCACTATTGCTGGCAACGATACCACGGCGTTGGTCATATCTTATGCTCTGCAACTGTTGGGGTCCCACGAGGATGCGCAGAACAGGGTTTATGAGGAGTGAGTATTGAATAACTGATCATATTGGTGTTTGCATTTCTGTGATCGATTCACCTTAAGGCTAAAGACACGTGCGGCGCGCGTCCCTCTATGGCTTTCTTCAGTATTAACGTTTGTATTTGTTATAACTTAAAGAACTTCTAGTGGCCACAAGAGGAAGGAACGGCAATAATCCTCTTTCCTAGAGCGTCGTCGACATTTAATTCTCCGCTATTGCTAATTTACTCTGCTTTAAGTATTATCGCGCCTACACTCTGGACGATGAAATACTTAGATTCAATAAAAATACATTAATTCGATATAATTTGAAATATTCGTTTCCACTTTTCGAGAATCATAAAGCTTTTTTTATTTCTAATTATTCTTACAATTTTTATAGACTGAAAAATATTTTCGGCGATTCCACAAGATTACCAACGAAAGAAGATCTACACAAGATGGAGTATCTCGAGAGGGTTATAAAGGAAACGATGAGGCTCTACACAGTGGTTCCATTAATAGCTCGTAAAACTGATAAAGAAATTAAACTTTGTAAGTACTAACATGTATGTAGATATTTTTTAAATCTAGTCGAATTATGGACCTTAATCTTTTTATTGACGGTTATTTTAGTCAGCCTTATAAAGTTCCAATTTTAAAAAATTCAACTCTACGAAAGAAAATTTGACATCTGTATTATTACAGATATATACAACTATATTTCTACAACATGCTTCCTTCCTGCTTGCTGCTTCCCGTTCTATATGTTCTATGGTTATTTGTTATATTGACGTTTTTGAAGGCTGAATTTTCCTTAAAAAATATCTATTAATGTTTGTACGTTTTTAGCAACGTGCACAGTTCCAGCGGGTGTAGGATGTGCAGTAGTACCGTTTGTGATGCACAGATCGAAGAAGATCTGGGGCCCAGATGCCGATTCCTTCGATCCGGACCGCTTTCTGCCCGAGAACAGTGCGACCAGACACCCCTGCGCTTTTATTCCCTTTAGTTACGGAACTAGGAATTGTATAGGTTAGTGTTGCTATTCACAGCGTATACTCACCTAAACGTCCATAATAAAAATATTCAATAATAAATTCCATTATGAAAGAATATTGGGTTCACGCAGGTGCTTGATTTTTTGAAAATAATGTCTGCATTATAAATATCGATCACTTAGAAATAACAATGTAATTTTTTTCTTTTATTTTATTATGAAATATCAAAATATCTCCTCCTACAAGGACATTTTGTATGTAATCATGTTATTTTATAAATAAGCCATGAATATTTAACGGATTATTTTTAACAGGTCGTCATTTTGGAATGTTGGCGATGAAGAGTATACTCGCAAATGTTCTTCGGAGTTATAAGGTGAAGTCCAAAGAATGCGACCGACTGAAGATTGAAATACTACTTTTTCCCGTCGCAGGACATTTAATATCACTAGAGCGACGTTAAATGATAAATGTTTTACTTATTTTTAAGAACTTAGGTTTATCTATAATATTAAAAAACTACTGTCTAATAATATAAGCAAAATGGGGTTTTCAAATTTGTACTAAATTATTATAAAGAAAATTATCATAAAAATTACACAATGTTGTTTTTTTTTATATTTTGAGTTTTCCTGGATTTTAATTAACAGAAATTCTTGGTAAAGCATGTTGCTACCATACAAACCAAGGCGACCTTCCAAATTTATTTTTCAAAGGTATCCGATACCATGAAAGTGATGCCAAATTATGGATTTTCTCCCTTCCTGTGCTTTCTAGAGTCTCATCAGCCATCGCTTGGGGAGACTCGATAGCTCGACCCAACTCCTTCCTGGTGTACGCTGTTATGTGGCCACTCAAAACAACGGCCTTCTCGGAGTTGTGGACTGGATGGTTCGAGCTCCCACTCGCCGCCCCTACTCCGAAACCCCCTTTTAGATGCCTCCTTTGACAGGCAGGAGATAGCGCTATTCTTTATTTTCCGCAACTACAAGGATTACAGCGACTATCGGTTAATCGGCTAAAACATAGGTTACCCGTTAACATGCTGCGCTTAAAAAATATCAAACAATTTATTATAACATCTTAAAACAGTTGGCAAGTCTATTTCTAATAACTATCTCGGTTCCGTCCCTTTGCAAGGTTGCCAAAGGAAAATCCTAAAAATAAAATATTATTTCCCAAAGACAAACAGCAAACAACTTAAGTATTCAATTAAGTATAATATATGAGTGACTTTAAAATTCATGTCATTGTTTTTAAACAAGTGTGATTTGATTTCTATAAGTCGGTATGCTTCTATTTACGCTCATGTATTTGTTACACATGGAATTTAGAGAGTAGGAGTACTTTGTACCTTCTTCTCTAACTTTATTAAGTCTTTCTACGTTTT
The DNA here is from genome assembly GCA_018247775.1 of Udranomia orcinus. Lineage (NCBI taxonomy): Eukaryota > Metazoa > Arthropoda > Insecta > Lepidoptera > Hesperiidae > Udranomia > Udranomia orcinus. The sequence goes on from DWGW01000300.1 coordinate 5,822, forward strand.
GCCAAACAACTGTAATCCACAAGTGAACTCATAGAACTTGTAAACTATTTGAAGTGAAACCTTAGAATCGTTGTGATTTGTAATTCATGAAACGGAAATGCGTTATGACAAAGGAACAAACACATAAATACCCATAAATAATTAAGCCAATGCTAAATGAAGGTGAGAAAAGAGAATACACCACACAGTAATTTATGTTTCAAGTCTTCTTTGCATATAAAGCCGCACGAGGCATTTCAAAATTAGCATCTCGGTATCGGCGGAGAAATTAAAAATAAGTATACCGTAAACGGGGTAAATAGAAACAAAATTCAACTTTTCGGGTAGGTTTTCTCCGTTGTATGAGTATTTTACACGCTCAATAATTGAGTCTTAATGGTATCTTCACTTCACAGGTACTTTTTCCAATCAACCTGTGAAACGGGTCGAATAGAAGTGGTTGGGACTTACCAAATTATCGATATGATCTTATATGATATTGATCTTAAAAACACCTAAATTACGACGACGATTTTCAAAAAGTATTTTTGACAATTTCCTGTTAATGTAATGTTAATTTAGTGTAATCATAATGGATTATAATATAATATTTAACATTAAATTGTTTTTTTAGATTTGTCCCTATTCTCGCAGCGTTTCTATTCACTCCATTTTATAGTAAACAAAAAGTTCAAAGTTTCACTTCTACCCTGTGTAAGTTGAATTCAAGATTATTCTTCATATTTTAATGGCGAAAAAAGAGAAGTTCGTTCATTATATAATGATCAAAAATAATCACTAGCACTAGATCACTTTCGTATATTAATGGTACTATAGTGGACAGTCGATATTTTTTTTTAACTCACAGGACGGCGCTCCTTCTTGTACTCTCCATAAATAAACAAAGGAATGGCATTTCATGTTTATTGTCTGTGGTCACAGCTCACAAAAATGGCTGGTTTGGTTCGTTGGCTGTGTAGTTTACGGTAGCATTGCATTCATCTGAAGATTTAGGTTATACAATTTATGTTTTATTTGACTGTAACTGTAGTTTTGTGTGTTAGGTAAATAAAGTGTGGTTGTGAAAAGATTGTGTAGAATGTCATAACGTTTTCTCTAAATACAAGGTGAGACATAAAGATCTGAAATAATACTGTTAGTTTATAAACCTTCTAGGGATAGCTTGTGTTATTTAAATAATGTTGTAATCATTTTCCTAATTAGGTATCCAAGTCTTAAGCATGGATTTCGGACATCCTCCACCGAATTTGGGAGTGCCTCCGCCCAACATGGGTGGTCCGATGGGGCCACCGGGCAACCGTAACAACATTCGCCATAACTTTAGACCTTTCAACTACCAAATGCGCTTCCCGCCTCAGGGTCCGTTGAATATGACTCAAGACGACTTCGACGGTAAACGTTTACGTAAATCAGTTATGCGAAAAACAGTAGATTATAATGCTGCTATTATTAAGGCTTTAGAATGTCGTGTTTGGCAGAGAGATTGGCGGGATCGACACGCATTACAACCTGATGCGATGTACACTCCTGATATGTTGCCTCCGCCTTCCTACCCAGATAATCCAATTAACGCGGTAACTACGCGATTCGTTAAGACTGCCACTAATAAAATGCGATGTCCCATTTTCGCGGTTGCGTGGACACCCGAAGGTCGAAGATTAATTACCGGCGCTTCATCCGGCGAATTCACTTTGTGGAACGGCTTGACTTTTAACTTTGAAACAATCCTCCAAGCACATGATTCACCGGTTAGGTCAATGGTATGGTCTCATGGTGAAGGTTGGATGGTTACTGGTGATCATTCAGGATTTATTAAATATTGGCAGAGTAATATGAATAATGTAAAAATGTACCAAGCTCATAAGGAAGCAGTTAGAGGTATTAGTTTTAGTCCGAGCGATGCTAAGATTGTTACTTGTTCAGATGATGGAACACTTAGAATATTTGACTTCTATAGATGTCAAGAGGAGCGAATACTGCGAGGACATGGAGCTGATGTAAAATGTGTTCAATGGCATCCAACTAAAGCCCTCATTGTATCTGGGAGTAAAGATAATCAACAACCAATAAAGCTGTGGGATCCTAAATCAGGGACAGCTTTATCCACATTACATGCACATAAGTCAACCGTAATGGATTTGAAATGGAATGACAACGGTAATTGGCTTATCACTGCATCACGGGACCATTTACTTAAATTATTTGACATCCGCAAACTGGGAACTGAATTACAGATATTTAGAGGGCATAAAAAAGAAGCGTCTAGTGTGGTATGGCATCCTACCCATGAAGGTTTGTTTTGTTCTGGAGGTTCCGATGGAGCTATTCTATTTTGGAATGTTGGTACAGACAAAGAGGTTGGGTCCATTGAAGGAGCACATGAATCAATAGTGTGGACTATGGCTTGGCATCCTTTGGGTCATATTTTGTGCTCAGGTTCTAATGATCATACATCAAAGTTTTGGACTCGAAATCGTCCAGGAGATCAAATGAGAGACAAATATAATCTAAACACATTACCTCCTGGTGTACAAGATGATAATGACTTGGAAGAACCCTCAATTATTCCAGGAATGGGTCCAGAAGATAAAGTGGAAATATTTCCCTCAGATGCTGACAAAGTAATACCAGGTTTAGATCTTGATACAACACATATTCCCATGGATTTGGAAAAGAAAGTCAAAAAGGTACCATATAGTAAGCCAATACCTAGGAATTTTCAGGCACAATGGAATCATGGGCCAGCAGTGGATGAATCTGCTACAGAAGCTCTCACTCAAGCTTTAGTAGAATCAGTGCCAGGAGCTGTGCCTTTGCAACAGATCACACCCACAGCTATCTTTATTTATGGTAAATTTTTACCTGTAGAATCTGGTTCTCCACTGGAAAAGGCAATAAATGAAGGCCCAGTTTCATTAAAAAAATTTATAGCATTGGGTGATGTAGAAGAATTAGAAGATATGATGCCTCATTTAGAAGAAGACGCTGTTGATGAACACTTCCTGCCCTTTGAGTACCCTGCACCGGAGAATGATGAAGATGATAATGAACGAGACAGTAATGAGGAACATAGTGAAAATTATGAAAATTATGATAATTACGATAAAGAATTAGATTACAATGACATGGAAGATAATGAGCAAAATAATGAAGAAAATTATGATAATTATCAGGACGATTCAGAAATGGATGACACTGTACCTCCACAAGGAAATATGCCTCCCATGAATATGATGCGACCTCCACCACCTATGAATATGAACCCTATGAGACCGCCTATGGGTCCACCAATGCGTCCTATGGGTCCGATGCATATGCCACCACCACCACGCATGGGTGGAATGCCGCCTGGGGGCCCTCTAATGGGTGGCATGCCACCAGGAATGCCACCAATGGGAAATATGCCAATGATGGGCAATATGCCACCTCGTCCACCCTACCCGGATAATGGTTACAATAAAGGCAACTATGACAGCAATTACCCTCAGGAACAATCATATTCACCGGAAAACAATGATGATTACAATGAAGAAGACTCATACGAAAATTATGATGAGGAAGATTATAATAGTGAGGAGAATAATGGTGATGGCTATGGTCGCAATCAAAGATGGAACGAAAGAGGGCGTGGTAGAGGCAGAGGAATGGATCGAGGAAGAGGCCAAGATAGAGGCAGGGGTAGAGGTATGAATGGCCATGGTGGACGAAACAATCGAAGAGGAACTCGTGGTGTGTGGCCCCGTAGGGCCGGTGGTGCCAATCGCCCATTTAGAAGAGGTGGAAAACCAATATCAAACTAGCACAGGTCTTCAAAACGCATGCACAGACATTTTAATAATTATTTAGTTATAATATATGAGCTGAAGTGTTATTTTGTTAAGTGTTAAATAAACTGTGACGGAGATTAAGAAGGTTGTACATAATCTTTCTTTACAGCTTGTACCTTAAATTCGTAAGTTAAAAAACATAATAAAAAAATTATGTCAAAAAAAAAATGTTATTACAATTTTCTACAGCTGCATTCCTACTTCAGCACAATTGGTGAGTTAATCAGTTTCTTACTTTGTTCTTTTTAATATTTGGAAGATTATTATATCTATTTACTGTGACAGCAGGTAATCTCTGGACATACTGAAGTAATCTGAACCTTGGGAGGAGAACAAAGTGAAGCTATCAGCATTCAACAAACGTTTCGGAGTCACTGCTGTATCATCCAGCCTACAATATTCATCATTGTTATAGTAAGACGGTAATTTTGTATTATGTTAATAATAAAATAAATATACTTTTTTTTAATAAAGGCACCCTTTCGTGATATGCTACTTTTGTTTATGTGGGATTAAATATATTGTAAAAATAAATAAAGCAAAAAATATATATGTCCAAGGAAGTCCTATCCTTATCCAATTCATGGTCAGAGTATGTGTGTTTTGATATTATTGCATATATTTAAAGTGCAGGAAAATGGTATTTTATTTGTTTTTATTACACTTTCATTTTCATGATTTCATTGCATTTTTAATCTTTTTCTTTCGTTAAACTTTAATTTTTTTGCGTCATTCGGGATTATATTTTATGATTCCAATGTTACTAAACATATAATTTAGACTATAAAGGTGAAATTCGCTCAAGAAAGAAGTTTAATAGTTAAGTTTTCAACATAGTTAACTTAATTTTAATACTTTTTGTGTCAGGAAGAGGAACCGAAATCATCTGGTATATTATACATCAGAACAACCAGTTTTACTATGTACTTAATTTATGTCTGTCTCTTATTAATTTATTTTTAAAGAATGTAGGTACTAGTATTTATAATAATCTGTATTATTTACCAGTGATGTATCTGACCCTACACATTGATAATCTCCTTCCTTTGCCGAACCTACCCTTGGACGAATGATTTTAATTATATTAAGTTGTTGTATTAATTATTTTAAAGTTCTTTGGAAATTTTGTGGATGCAATAAAATTATAAAATCTCAAGGGGTTTCATTTTATATCGCCCTCTACCTACATAAATAAAGAGAGTTTAAAAATCGAAGTGTAGTTTTAATTCTAGGTATTTACTTAATCGTAAGCGGTATAACGTTCGTCTGTAATGAAATTAAACGCTGTTTCTTTGTTTCAGATGAACTTGGGATGGGCGTATCTATTAATAATTATTTCAACGTGCAATGCAAGTCAAAATGGGAATGGTGGTGATAAAAACTCCGTCACAGTCAGTGCGGAGAATACGACGGTGAGGTTAGAACCTATAGACGGCACTCCCAATTACAGATTGATAAGATCTGAGAAGGGTACGCAATGGTTTCCGGAGCGCGAGATGAAATTGGACAGCTGTGTGAGGAGAGCTCGTTGCGAGACGCTCAACAGGACGACGTGCCTCGGAGTAAAGCTGCCATACAACAGAACTAGCGTGCACTTAACATTCTACGACAATCAGTACAAGATACAAAACCAGCTAGAGTTGTACAGAGAACTGATAAATGTGCCAAAGTGCTGGGCCGTTATTCAACCCTTGCTTTGTGCTACTTTTATGCCCAATTGCGAACCAATCCAGGGACAAGACATGGTACATCTGCCGTCCTACGAAATGTGCAAAATCACCATGGAACCGTGCGCCATTTTGTACAATACGTCGTATTTTCCGTCGTTTTTAAAATGTAATTCGACATTATTCCCACCCAAATGCGAAAACGCCGTGAGAGAGATGAAATTCAACACGACTGGAAAATGCCTGCCACCTCTAATACATACAGATAAACATGTCCATTTTTATGAAGGTAACGCTATATTTGGTCTCATTTGATAGGATACTTAATTTACTTAACTAGCGAATATCCATTCCACTAGAATATGAATCAAGTTCCATTTGAAGTACTCAATTAGTTGCTACTGAATTATATGATAGCAGTTATGTTAGTCTGAACAGTACCCACAAGAAGGAAACTTTAAACTTTAAACTCCGAGGGAATTACAAAATACGCAAAGATTATACACTACGATTCCAATTAACTATGCAACAAGTAAAAGGAGGTTCCTGTTGCTGTCGACAGATGGCGCTTGTTAAACATTGTCTTAGTTCATTTTGCGATACTTCTGCTAACACTGTTTTACTCATTATGGTCCCTAAGCCAGGCGCAAATTTCGTCAATTATTTAATCTCAGTCGATAACTCGTAAAATGCTTCAGAGAATTGTTTATGACGCGTTATGAGCTGCGGCTCCGAAGGTGGTAAGATATACTTAACCGAGGCGTTCTAACTTAGTCCCCAGTAGTAGCAACACATTGGTGGTTAACCTGAGAAGGTACTTCGGCGCTGTCTTGGGTTAATTACAGATATCCATGGGCAGTAGTAACCACGTACCATTAGGTGGACTGTATTCTCGTTTGCTACCTTAATGTTACAACATATATATAATGTCATATAAACATGGTTGCAGGAATATCCGGCTGCGGGCTCCCGTGCCGCGACCCACTGTACACCGAGGACGAGCACCAGCAGATCCACAGGCTGGTGGCGTGGGGCGCGGGCGTGTGCCTCGCCCTCAACCTGCTCACCGTCGCCACCTTCCTCATCGACTGGCGGAGCGCTAACAAGTACCCCGCGCTCGTCATCTTCTATATCAACGTGTGCTTCGCCGTAGCGTCTATGGGGTAAGCTGGTGTTGCTCTTATATTAGCAAGGCTGGATTAAGCTAAGCAGCGCGGGGGCTGTAGCAAATTAGTTGATGTCGCCTATTTGCCCGCACGGCTCTAAGAATTGAGTCCACGTCTTACGTCTACTCATAATGTGGATCGCCCCTCCTGGTAGATGGCGTAACGATCTGTGCAAGGCGGCGGAATGCAATTGGATGAGGAGATCCGAAGACCGGGCTCAGAGGTGTGCCTTGGGGGAGGCTAAAAACACTACCCAATAGTTGCTTTAGTAGTTTGTAGAAGTTTCCAAGATTTCCGACTTCTACATATTCGTTTACCAACAATCTCAACCCTGCACAATTTTAATCTTGAGCCAGTACTTTATCCTATGAATGAGTTCCTTCAAATACATGAATTTTTAAATACAAAAAAGTCTCCTAGCACTGAATATATAACATAAATATTTGTAACTTAACATAGAAATATTATATTCATTACAGGTGGCTCGTACAGTTTGGAGTGGGCTCCAGGGATGACATAGTGTGCTCAAAAGATGGCACTCAGAGACAAGGCGAGCCCTCCGCTGAGGAAAACTTGTCGTGCGTTGTTGTGTTTGTATTGGTAAGTGATATTTTAAACATTTATGATACGCACAGTCACAAACCCATGAATACCTTGTAATAGATAAGATGAAAAAGAATATTCTAAATCTCAAACTTTATTATTGTAATATAATACAATATCCCTTTAGAACAGATAAATATCAATAATGACTTATTTATTTTTCACATAAATCAAAACCGAGTATTTTTGTTTTATTTTGAATTTTTTATTTTTCATTTCAGGTATACTATTTTATGATGGCAGCTTGTGTATGGTTCGTTATATTCACATACGCTTGGCATATGAGTTTTCGAGCACTGGGTAAGTCTTACATATTTCTTTTCATTCTGCTGTTTTTCAGTTTATTAGATACATAAAGTTGTGTCATGAAGTGGTAAAAGAAGAAGATAACAATACAATTATAAATAAATAGAATTATAGACAGTAACAAATGTTTAGAATTTTTTTCTTTCTATCAAAGTATATTTTCCAAATCTATTTCTTTGCAGGTAAGATCCAAGACAGAATAGACAAGAAGGCGGCATACTTCCATCTGGTAGCGTGGTCCCTGCCTCTGATCTTAACAATCACGACCATGGCGTTTGGTGAAGTAGACGGCAACAGTGTGACTGGTGTGTGCTTCGTGGGCTACGTCAACCACCCCATGCGAGCTGGGCTGCTATTGGCTCCTCTGTTCGTCGTGTTACTTTTAGGAGGATACTTCTTACTCAGGGGTAAGAATGGAATTTCTATTATATTTTGCTCTACTTATGTATTTAGATTAAGTTGTTTCTAGATTATCTTATATGTATGTATAGGCTTTATAGTAAATCCTAGTAATATAGACAAAGATTTGAAACAATATGAATACTATTGTCAGGGGATTAAAATAAGAAATTTGATATAGGTTTTCCATCGTTACTAGATTACCAAAATTACAATTTTGCTTATCTAGTATTCTAGTCTCAGTAATAATTTCTTAGCTATATTGTTAAAAGCGTCGCAAATATTCATAAAACATTGTTAACGCAAGTTGATAATATAAAAAATATTAGCCGAGTCAAACCATAATCCATTGGCTACTGTTAAAGTAATTTCGTAGATACTCAACCCGGCGATTCTCATTCCAGGCGTATTCTCGCTCATAGCAGTGCGTGTATCGAGCAAGGACGTGATATCGCCGCGCGCCGCCAACAAGATCCGCCAGACGATCACCAGGTGCTCCCTCACCGCAGCCCTGGTGGCAGTGTTCATATGCGTCACCTTCACATGCCATGTCTATGAATTCAGGAACGCTGATCTGTGGAAGGAGTCTTTTAAGAGGAACATTATGTAAGTTAAGATTGGATTTTTTATTTACTAACAATTGTCCGTGTTGGCATGTTGTTTTTAAATATGTGTCAAGTACAAGTATCATCGTACTTTTCCTTAACTTTTCCGGTGGGTTTGTCTGGTTATATATTAATTCTGTATTAAAAAGACAGTAAATACATGCTTTGAATATAAAATGCGATGAATTGGGGTAGTTAAAATGTGGAGCGTAAGAGTTCTGGATAAACTTATTAGACGGGACACGACTTTTACTTTTAAATAATAGTCTACAATTGAATTTTTTTGCGGTTTTCAGATGCCGCCTGGAAGCACTAAAGGAGAACGAGAAGGAATGTTCGAGTGGCGTCCGTCCGTCGGTGTCGGTGCTGCAGCTGCGCTTGCTGTGCTGCTTCGCGGCCGGCGCGCTCATGGCCTCCTGGACCTGGACCCCCGCTGCCGCCGCGGCATGGAGGCGGTATATGGCGAGGTAACGTTACATCGATATAATATATTGTTATAGTAGTACTTTACTTAGAATAATGTTAGATTCTACATGCATCTGTTGTTAATTGAAAATTGTCGTTTTTCAATGAATTCTAATACCAAATGATGAGCTCAATGAAGATTTTAGCGTTTTAAAGTTAATTTTTATTCAGTATATAAATCTTAAATATAAAATTCTCGTGTCACCGTATCGTAAGGCTTGTGTCCACCCTTAACATTTTTTTTTAATTTTTAGACATTTTATTAATTTCTTAATTTTTTTATTATGTCGCATTAAAAAATACATACAACCCTAAATTTTTATTACAACAACCCCTATTTTTTAATAGCCATTAACGGACGGGGACGGGGACGGGAACGGGAACGGGGAAATTGAGGCGGTACAAAGTGCGCTGGGTCAGCTAGTTCCATATAAAATTGATATTCACCAATTCTAACCCCCAATCGCGAGGGGTGATACGATAATTTAAATTAAATCAGGATATAAAAGGAGAATAGAAAGAAGGAAGAGGGGATGGGCGGGGGAGGGTGATAACTACAATGTGCGAGGGCGGGCGGGGCTCACCTGTCGTCGCTGACGCGGCGGTAGGCGGTGCAGACGCAGGGCGCGGGCGGGCGGCGCCAGCGGCGGCGGCGGCACGCGCACTCGCGGTTGCTCCATCTGGAAATTTAAACACACATATGTTTTAAATCTATCTATATAGTAAAAAATACAGATTACGAAATCTACTGTTCATCGATTTCAAGCACCCTCGGGCTTTGGTAGAGGAACCCCCCGTTCTCCATCCCCACACCCGGCTCACCTGTCGGTGACGGCGCTGACGTACCGGTGCACGCTGCTCGGCGACTCGGCGTACCGCCGGCGCTCCCACGCGCCGCAGCCGCACGAGCACTCGCCCCCACCGTTGACCGTCGTGTTGCCTGCGGGTTGCAAGTTGGGTAATATGTTAAACTTAGTTCAGAGTACGAACGGCAGAAATTGCAACATAAATGTCAGACATTAATTTCTCTTCTGTTCACACTTGAACGGAATTCACACGGCCGCCGATGAGAAACTAATTACAGTGTCGCAATAAATTTCCAAATTAGAGACACTCGTGTTAATACCACGATACTTGGTGTATACACTCTGTGCACGGTGTATTGTGTCGTAGTCTAATCTGAACATTAGAGCGACATTGTCGTAGTCTAATCTAAACATTAGAGCGACAGTGTCGTATTCTAATCTGACCATTAGAGCGTCAGTCTCTGAGGAAAGGCTGGGTTAAGGCATCGCGGAGCGTTTTACATTTTTTTCATTTATAAAATTAATGTAGCAAAAATGCATGCGGTCCACCTGATGGTAAGTGCTCACTACCATGCATCGACATCACTAACCAATTCATGACATGGTTGAAGTTCTTTAGGTCGAGCATAACTAAATGTATTTAATAATGTAATGTTTATTGTTTAGTGTAATTTGTTGTATTTTTTGTTGTATTTGTTGTAATGTTAGTTAAGATTTATGTGTAATGTTTA
>DWGW01000301.1:0-16375 GCA_018247775.1 Udranomia orcinus
GGTAAATAATTAAAAAAATACAGTAATTTTAATGCCTGATGTTCAATAATTCTTTTTTATGCAACTCGACTTATCAAGTTACTCACGCCTGGTACGGATATTATACTCGGAGTACCTGCTAAAAAAATTACTCAGCGTTATGACGTATCTTACTGCAGATCGCAGCCGGGTGGTGCGCGTACCACAGGGCTCTGTAGAGCACTCCGCACCACGAGCCCGCCAGAGCCGTCTACTGCGAGGGTCTCCGAGAAAATCCGCACTTCGTCTCGCGACGCATGAAACACGTCGCTCCCTCGGGAATCGTGAATTTGAAATGCTCGTCCACTGCATTCTATGCTGTCGCGCTCTGTGAAATTGAAGATAAACCTTGACCGGACCATTTTGTAGAGATTCTTGACAATAACAACATAACAGTTCTGTTGTAAATACAACAGACACACACATAGATAAACACAACAGAAACACACATAGATAAACAATCTATGTGTGTTTCTGTTGTGTTTATCTATGATGAAGATTTTAAATACTAAACGTTAGTATTAGAAATTTTAATAACTGTTTATAAATGTCAGGAAATATTCGGAATTACTCTACGAAATAATACCTATCTTAATAAGAAAAGTAATATGAAAATTATAATACAAATTAATACATATCTACACTTAATATTTTAATGCGAAAATAATGCTGTGCATTATTTTTAGAGATATGGAGATAGTGTGACGAACTAGGACATTCGTTAGTTATTTCTAAAATTTATCCCTTAATCCCTAAAGGGATGAAAAAAAAGAGGGTGGATGTTTTTTTGAGGATTTTGTTGGAAGCGGGGACTGCCGAGGTTAGCTAGTTATTTATGCTGCTTGTTTTATACTAACTGATCAACATTTTGGAGTGTTCCTTCTGGCCTGGTTCGGTGACAAGAACGGTGAAATTTCGATACGAGTGCAAGGTGATGGGCCGAGCGATTTGCGACATTATAGTGGAAGCGATAAGATTATCCACTATCCATGCTTGTCCTTCAAGTTGGATACCATCTTTCACTATTTTTATCGGACCGATGCCACCCTGAAACGACAAAGAAACTTTGAATATTGCGCCATATCTATTGACTTTATAAACAACGCAAGCCACTGTGACCTAAATTCGCTTTTATTGCTTTAATGGAGCAAATTAAACTGGGGTAACGCAATCTTCATGCAGTGTAAGCTCTGGGTCATCTTTAGGTTATCCGAAAATAGCGGGAAATCGAAGCCTCCATTACAGTTATACAATCATAGCGGTGGTAGGAGTTGGGTGGATGAGATCGTTGTAGCGCAATCTGTAATTTAATTATTTATCTGCGGCTGTTATATATAGGTAGCAATTGTAACCTCGTTGTAGTTTATATGAATGTTTCAGTTCATTCGTTAATTGGTTAACCTCTAAGACTATAACGAGCTACGATCTGAACTACGACCTACGACAGTTATAACTACTTATAACGATATCCCGCTATGAAATATACAAAACACATGCTACAGATTGATATTATCGTGTTCATTATTTCCTCATTATTGGTAGGTTGTCTCGTAAGTTATCTTCGTCAACCTACCATACTTAATCTCAGCGCGCTTATGATCCATAGCGTCAATGCAATATTCAGGCAGACAAGCACCAAAAGGAACACGAGGATTCCGTAAAGGGTTGTTCGTCTCCAACCTCTCGTGAGCACGGCAGGTAAGCACCCTGCTTTAGCATTCGCGCGCTCATCCACCGAGACCGCTGCCGCCGGCGGCTCGCCAGTGGGAGTACATCCCCATCCGCGGATGCCACTCGCTGTCGCCTCCTCCTTACCCATGCCGTGTAACCGCTGCCTTAACACATTGACTATTGAACACTATAATCCTGTAACAAGCAAACAGCTAATGTCAATTAGAGTTTAATGGCGAACAAATGTAAATCGCGGAATGATAGTCGGATGTTCATTTATAAACATGACACTGATGACATGTAGCCTTCAATTTTCATTACGTAGCGACTATATTTGTATCACAGTAAAAGCATTGGTTTACATTTATTATGTGGGGATTAATGTTACATTCTGTGTGAAGTATGTACCTAGTGTCAACGAACGCAATATTAGCATTAACGTTAATGAAATTATGTTTAGAATTGAAAAGATTAAACAAAAGAAAAGTTCTTTATTATATCTACGTGCAACATAAAATAGAGGTTATTTAAATCTGCTATTCTTGGCTAGCGCTTTGAGTAGTAGAGATAGAAAATAGCAATTTATGTAAAACCAATAGGCCGCGAAATATGCAGCAAAGCGCTCCGGCAAAGCCGCTTGGGAGCTGGAATAAAAACTTCATCAACGGACCGAGGTGTTGTACTTATTTCGCTTTAATAAAAGTGAAAATGGGACTACGGATTATAATTGGCAACATTTCATGTCGTACATTAAGTATAAAATCATTTTTAATAATGCTATTTGAAAGTGAGATATTATAATAATTCAAGCTTGTACGGGCATGCTATACTTGTTATTTGATTTAATGAAATTGATTTAGAGCTGAAAATCAAGCATAGACGAAACAGACTACCTAAGGCGTCATCCGATATCTCACTAAACAGCTTGCGGCTTCAATTAACAATACACACAAAAGTCTACATCGCATAAAAGTGTTTTCAGCGGATACTTATGAAATAATGAAAGCGGCAAAACGCTTGCAGCGCGACTATTTGTCGCTGCGACAGTGTTATTAACTGTGAGCACTCGGCCTATTAAGGGTGCTTTTTTTGAAAAGCCCCGCTATAGGTATTCATTAGCGCTCTCACCACGGCATTCATTAGTAGTTGTAGTATTCGCAGAGCCTTATCCCCTTGTTGTATTGCCTTGTTTTGAAATAATAAATGATTCGGTTGATTACTCTTATGGAGAGAAGTAAATCATTGTATTGTTTTTTTTTTATTTGAACCGCGCGTTAATGTTGGTTCAGCTGGCTGATTGTTTTGTAAAAAGATTTAATTTATCTTGATCTATGTGTGAAATTGTGTTAACTTGTGTGTATTAGTCATACGCACAATTTACTTACTAAACATGAAAATTTATACTAGTTTAGGAAAATAACTAAATGGAATAAATTCTTTAAAACGTTTTCGTAAAAGTTTAATTGTTTTATCAAAACTACAACGCAATTACAAAATAAAATAAGTTAAGTGTCATATAAGTAGCCAAGATTTAGCTGATTCTGAAATTATATCTATTCTAAAGAATTCATTCATCCCAACATTCAATCTAAGATCAGATTTATGCAAACAGAGCGTATATACTCGTATACCTGTGTCAGTTGAAAGCTTTAGCCTACTCCCTAGACTCCGTGCACACGGAGCCTGCTTAGTACTCTGATATTTTCTATTCCTCTAAACAGTGTTTACTTACGTGACTCGTTCCAAATGTTTGCCTACTTTTACTATAAAAGAAAGTGAACATCTCATACGAAATGTAGTTCAACTCTACGCCACGTATTATAAAAATATCAAATTAACTATAGCTATTTGATAAACTAAAACGTTAATCGAAACATTTTAGCGCACGATATTTTAACATTTTCGTTTTATTAAATTATTCATAAAAAAATGTCATATAAATATTTTATGGTCTCGTCGTGATTTTGAACTAAATGACGCGGGACTCTATTCTGCGCTGTCGTGTATGCAAGCCATTGTTTTAGTTAAATGACCGGGTAACCTTTTTTCTGCCCTTTTTGTTCTGGTTTGTTCCGTTTAGGTGCGTTTATAGAGTTGTATAGAAAGTACAAATGTTTAAGTAACTGAAATCACTTTATTATTGGTAACATTCTTCTTAAATATTACTTGTACAAATATACAGTTATGTACGTTAGCGAAAAAGTGTCACATTTAATACGGCCCGTATGTGTTAATAGAACATTTATCCCCTTCTAGATAGCCCTGTTTATGTCCCAGTTATTGTAGACTTAACACATTTCAACTGAGAAATTTATGGAAGTGCTCAGATTACTATATAGTTTTCTTGGTATATTAAAAAATATTATGGTTAAAATGTGGAGACAAAAATAAAGCATTAAATCCTGATTCTAACAATAGCATTTTCATTTTTATTAAACATCCACACAAAAATATGAATACAAATCTCCATCACTCTATTTTTGTGAGTATAAACAATACAGTTATTAGTTAGTCTGACGGCATAACGAAAATTTAGGAATAGTAATTAATTTATTAACTGACTGCTGCACCGTTGTGCACTCACTCTATTTTCATAGCGGATCGTTATTTCAACGGACAGTCTGTTTTGGGGTGCGATCTAAAAATTAGAATTGCACATTTGTCTCGTTTTCCTGTACGGATAAATTGGATGAAGTTTTATTAATAAGAGAATTATCGTTTTCAACGAGCTTCGTTACTATTATATATATACATAATGAACCAAATAAATATGATAACACTTAGTATTTAAAAAAAATATGACTATTAACCTAAATCATTAGTGTGCTCTATGGGCATGGGTTAAATTGCTGTAAGTTAAATTTCTAAGGTTTCTCTTGTACCTACGTTTACCTACATATACTAGCCCTCTTTCTATGACGTGCCTTTGTCGGTGACGCTTTTCATATCACTACAATAGCAGGCACTTGGAACAAAATACGCTCTAGACAATTTTACAAAAGAATTTTATATATGAGAATGTTTAACAAATTACAACTCTTCGTATGTAACAGATACACTGACTGTTTTACTTACTTATTGTGACAAAAATTTATATTAATTCACTAACTAAAGTGTGATATTCACTATTACTAACAGTAATAAAATAATATTTTAATAAAATACCTTCAATACATTACCTTATAATGATCATAATAAGTTTTGTGGACTGTAGAACTTTATGTGTAAATTTTATTGTATGGAACCAATATATATATTTCTAATGTAGCACATGCACATATTTTCGTAGGAAATAAATTTTATCAAGGTCTATCGAAAACACAAGAATTTTGGGGACGTTTTTTCTTGAAAACTAAGGGATTATCGAAACGATACGTCCTAACATGCAAGCGACTGCACCGGACGAGATCTATGCCTAAGACTAGATAAATTCATAGGTGCTAGTAACAACACTCGAAATATCTGACGCGAAGAGAAGGCGGGCGTGCTCCAGAATATAATATCAGGCGGTGGAGTGGCGGAGTGGCCGTGCAACTCCCGCGCGGGGCACC
This sequence comes from Udranomia orcinus, assembly GCA_018247775.1. Classification (NCBI taxonomy): domain Eukaryota; kingdom Metazoa; phylum Arthropoda; class Insecta; order Lepidoptera; family Hesperiidae; genus Udranomia; species Udranomia orcinus. The sequence continues at coordinate 5,241 of DWGW01000301.1, forward strand.
TCGCCCTAATGTCGGCGCGCCGGCCCTCGTAATAAACGATAGAGCGCGAAAATAGAACCGGAACGGATATCACTGTGCTTTCCACGTAAATAAAATACCAACACTTGCTGCATTCCTGTCGTTCGCTGGCCACGTTTCTGTGTTATGAATGCGAGCACTGCGATCGATCTGAAGCCGAAGTTTAAAAATAAAGAGCGCTTTTCAGCTTTTCGCGGCGTCAATGACCCAATTTAAAAGTCGGAAAATTGGCTTTAAGTTGAGTTGTTAACGCTTCGCCCATCGGGTTTTATATTCAATTTTAGCGCGCTATGTTTTCATTAATCACGTATTTTGGCTTATAATTTAATTATTACATTATAAATAGATGGTTGATGCAGTGTTGATCTCAGCTTAGCCTGGCACTGTCCTATTTATCACACGTAATCGAATGCACTAGTATGTCACGACACAATTGCCTACTTTACCCGGCGGTTACGAAATAACTTTAAAGGGAATGGAGGCAACCATTCGGCTCCAGGTGTACGTCAAAACTGGTGGCATCGTGCGCGAGCGACGCCGATGCCGATTCTAGCTCGTTTTGAAGCGCTGCATTTTTAATCAGCGCCTGTCTCGCGCGGGACATAACTCGGATATGCTCCAGATACAGCTGCGCCCCCTCTCTATTATGAATTCCAGTTAACGTTATCATTAACTGGCACCTTCGCATAATTTTGTTAATAATTAACGCGCCGGCGACCGTGTCAACATATTAGTTAGGGCCGCGAGCGCTGTCAACGCTGACCTGCGGTTTGATGTATGTGTTTAGGCGATACATTTTCGAGTATATTGTATCGGTTAATAATGTGACTTATTTGCCAAATAATTAGTTTAAATTTATTATACAAGATTGTATGTTATTTGTTATTTCATTTATGGAAAGTTTTTAATGTCTGAGGTGTTGTTGATAGACAACGGTTTTTTAACGTGGTATCCTAGGACTTTCAAACTTAGTTTTAAGTAAAGTTTTTTCATTTATATATTTTTTTCTTTGCTTCATTATGCTGATAATAGTAAGTTGCAAGCGATTATTTACCGTGCCATCCGTAGCATAGAAGTGCGCATTCCTATACTTTGGTCACCAATTCAACTTCTGACCGCGTTCGTCAAAAATTTCCCCGCGCCCCGTAATATTGAAATCTGGGACATTTATTGATCTTTAATATGTTACCACATATATATAAACCCTTAGTTGGGTGTGCAGTTGTAAACATTTTTTCCTGTTAGTAATTTGTTAGCCTTTGTTTGTCTATGTTGACGTTTTGTGAGATTTGCGTTGTGAGTGTTGATTTAGAACTTGATGATACCAGAAACAATTTGTTTATCGTTCGCGTAATCAATAAAAGTAAACTTTTTGGAAGTTTTTAAATAACTGCCTTTAATCAAACGCTCCGATCTGTTTTTAATGTTAACGTTCTTTAATTTTTTTTAAGTAAATTCTATATGCAACATATTGAGTGATGAAAGCAAGTTCAAATATTTCTAGAGATTGAAACTAAATGGGTAGAAACGGAAACTTTTTATGTATTTTTGGGTTTGTCAATATGTCTGTGCAATCGATCGGTATATATCTTTAATTTTATACAGCTGTTCGCCGACTTCGAGTCGCCAGTATTAATTCTTTGATTAATAATTATATGTATATATAAGTATATGTATATATAAGTGTATATATAAGTATATTATATGTATATGTAAGTATAAAATATATGATTGTATAGGTACATTTTATAAATTATTTCAGTAAAACAATTAAATACGTCCCTATTTAACAAACTTGAACTAGACTTTTAAACTGTTAACGTTGTGGTAAAATAGTGAATGTCCTGCTCACATAAAATTTAAAATATTCCATAGAGCAGGTAAATCGAGACGAGAGAGAGGGACTTAATTTCAGGACGAAAAGCAATGAAAAGTGTACATCTGAGTACATATTTTGAAACTTCATATTAAAATAATCTCTAATCCAACAGTATTTTAAACACTTCACGCTTATTGCTGGTAATTATCAGATTTAGCGTAGTTAAAGTATACCACGTATACAATACAATAAATCAAATAAAATAAGTAATTTTATTTAAAAAATAGTTAATATGGACCGCTCGGCATTTTGTAGGTTACCTTATAGAATAATTGTATTAGTACGACAGTTCAAAAATTGTCGGTATTACTAATAGTAATAATAATTTTAATACGAAAGTGTCTGAGGATTTTTGTTACTCTTTTACACAAAAACTACTTAACGGATTTAAATTAAACTATACAGTTATATAGCTTATACACGAGAATAGCACATAGGTTATAATTTATTAAGATAGTATGTAGATTGGTTACAGAAAATGGTCAAAATATAACGATAAGTGTGTGTCGACAATGTTTTGTCCAGGAGCTTGTTCTACTTGCATAAAGCTGCAGGCAACAGCTAGCTAGCTTAACGCTTAATAGCTATAAAAAGCCATTAAGCGTGTAAACATTGATATTATTCAAGAAGTGTAGTCTTTAATCGAGTACACAGGGTTACCATTATCTAAAAATTACCACACATTACCATTATCTAAAAAGACAAATTTTATTCACAAGACATTCCAGAAATACAGCTATGCTCGAAAAAAATCCAGGCTCAACAATATATCTTGCAAGGATGTATTCAATAGACCAGCACACCGTTTTAATATTGGAATGACAAGTTTTTATATCACAGACGCAGTCTCGCAGTGCAATACCGGATCAAAGATCTTGTTCTGTCGGCCTCTCGTAGCGTTAAATCTCCCTTATGAGGATCGCTAACCTAATTCGCTAACTAAATACTTGCATCTTGTTTAACGGGTGGTAAGCAAGTACTTTGTTGAACGCGTTAAAAGGCTTAACATGCTTTAATATATTCGTATGGCTTCGAATTTGGTTTTAATGTTTAGAAAAACTAGTCTAATGTGTATTTTGTTTATAATATTGTTTATAACAAACATACAGTTAACTAGATGCTAAGTGGTCACTGCGATCCATGGATATCTGTTATCACCCCAAGTCAAAATCCTTTTCTTCCTGTAATTATTCTTTCTTTCGTTAACCACAAATTCGAGGCTAACTCTGAGGACGATCTTGAAAGGCCTTAGTTAAGAGTCTTCAAGCTAGAAAGAAGAAGAGGACCCTTCAAACTAGAACAAAGTACCAAGAACAATGCTGTTTTAAGGCAGAAATAGTGTGTCTGGTATCCGGGCCACGGAATGTCCTTCATTATAACATTTAAGCGCTTAATAACATATCTCGTTTCTACATATTCATGCCATTCTGTACAAAGACCTAATCATACTTCGTCCATTAATTGCAGATGTGACTCGGACCATACAGCAGAGATGCTCTACACGCACTTACAGGCGTTGATCGAGCGTCCCGAGAACCAGAAGAAGTTCGCCGACATTGAGCGGAAGCTGCAGATGAGGGGCGCGTTGCCAACGTCCAAGAAACCGCCAGACTCCTCGCTCGGCAGCGAAGTGTCCAGGGAGTCCGATTCGGGGAGCAACGAGGAGAGATGCGTCGCCAATTTGTACGACAGTCTGGCCGCCGAGCTCAAGCAAAAGTTGTCAACAGGTAAAAAGGGTATAGGTCAGTCAATTCTTTCAGTTTTACGTAGGTAGTAGACCTGCTTCCACGCGGCTAAGTAGAGCACTCGGGTTTGCATGGTTTGGTTTGTATTTGTCTTATGTTTTCTTAATTATCAATAATTATAGTTTTTTATGTTCGGTGATTGTGTAGTGGGAAAAGTAAATAATACTAAATAACTTTACTCACCTGAACTGTATCAGACGCCAGGAATAAAATAATATTATTACAATAATTGCTGATATAATTAACACACAGAGCTTAAAATATATTTGTGACGTTCCTATTGTTGCATCATGTGGAATTAATTAAATGATTGAATGCTAAAATAAAGTTAGAGATAATATCTTAGAAAGTAGTTAGTGTTATTACAGCATGTAATTCCGTCCTATATTTACTTCTATTAAAATGCACTTAGTTATGTAGTTTAGTAGCCGCCAATATCACCAAGTTTTGTCACGCCTACCCACAAGCTTGCCAAGTGAAATAAAAAAGTTCAAAACTACCCGCATTTCCGAAACATATACCTAAGCTTTAATTCCAGGTGTAATTCCAGGTAAAAGCCCAATACTTCTGCCCCCACGCGATTATGATACGGTCCACAGACAGAAGGGCAATTTAAGCAACATTGATACCCGAAGGTGCCTCAATCAGAATATAGTGGGCGTGAACGCCAGGCGTAAGCTGGAGTCGTCAGGTGGAAGCTCTGGCATCGGAAGCGATCTCGCTCCTTCCCCAGAGAGGAATGATTATAGACAACACGACAATCACAGTACTAGCGGTGAGTTTTATATCTGGATAATATTCCCCCGTATGGCGCGATGGTTGTGCTGGACTGCCGTTTGATAACCTGGGTTCGATTCTTAGATGGAAAAATATATTTATTTATTTATTTATTCTTTATTGACCAACAATGAAGTGGTACAAAAGGCGGACTTAACGCTAAAAAGCACTATAATATAAATGATGCGTTTAGATTTTTTTCCAGGTCTGTGGGTTTGTTATGGTCTATGGCATGCACAACAATTCTAGTGTTATCTATGATTATACGAATGAGTAAAAAAATACACAAAATTATTCTGTATGTTAAAAACACACTGTGTTTGTGTAATTTTGTGACTGCTTCTGTAAGACGTTCGGTTAACGCCATAACGGTCCAAATTCGTAGAAGATTCTGTGATACCATGCATAGACCAGACTTAGCATGGCGTCAAAGAATTATAGAATCACGTAGGTTGATTTAAAATTGAATGCATTCTTTAATAAAGATTTTATTTTTAATGGCTAATATGTTTACTCTAGACCGGTTTATTGAATTGAGATGTTAATCACTGTTAACAGAATGATGGATAGTAAGTTCTTGTGATAGAAAGTAGTTTTATAGGAGGTAAGCAATAAGAGAAATTCGTTATTCTAAATTATGATTTATTTTCTATTGTCATATGTCAATGTAGAGAAATGCTTTTTAGTTTTAGTTAGATCAGGTTTTTTTAGTATAAATAAATTGAATCGAAAAATTAATTGATGTAAAACGTATTACACCTCTCAAATTTGTGTTAAAAACAATTTAAATTTCTTTTGTCGTTGATAAAACATTATATTTTGAATGGGCACAACATTTTTAAACTACAGATAATTTAAAATATCCCAAGAGACCTCTTTGATTACAATTTCAATAACAAGGCCACTTATTCCAAATTTGCATTTTACTTTGAAATGTATAAAAAACTACCATAGTCACTTATAGTGACGAGATGTGTACAATTGAGAATTACAATTAAAAAAAACATCATTGCCATAGACAAAATAAAAACATTATCCATTTAGAGGACATGCAGGACTAATCGTGTCTTTGTTGGAATGTCGAATAGAAAACGCCAAAAACATAAAACATACGCTTAGGTCATTCTCGAGTCACATCGTATCGGTAATTTATAAGTGCAGACTTGTTCATTTTGTGGACACGAAAATGGCGTTAAGTTGAAACCGCAAAAAATACTCCCCATTTGCGAATGACCTCATAGAAGTATTGAAGAAGATTAAGACTCCAACTTTAAATAGAAGTTTTAATTGTATCAATTAACGTTACACGAAACGATTGTATATTGTACATATCTATATTGTTTCTTTTATTTTTGGTTACAATTTAAAAAAGAGTATTCAACTCTATGATCATAGTTATTGTCTTTGGTTATACAAGTGATTTAATTGCATTATGTACTTTGAATTTTGTAAATGAATGTAAATTTTTTCTCCGTAGATTTATAATGTCGACATTCTTTACAACTTAGGTCACTTAATCACTTTATTATGTCAAAAAATATGTGTTTCGTGATAAATAAATTAGGCACAACCACGCCAGACGCCATATTGTCGTTATACCCAATAAAACATAAAAACTTGAATAGGATAAAGCCGTACATAATATTAATAAGAGCGAACAGGGCACAATTATTGCTTTGTGGTATCTTTACAATGTATTACTATATTACAGTTTATCTGTCGTTATAACTTTTGAATAGGTATCAAAATTTTAACAGTTTCATAATAATACGAGTAATTTGGATTCATCCTCAGCTGTAATACGGCCCTCCCATTGTTTTCTTTATAGCTACCAACAATACAATAGCCACGTTTGTGTCGAGGCTACAGAACCCTAAAATTAATTGCATTCGTACCATGAAGGTATCAATTAAGGACAATGTTTCTGTTACACTCCTTCGTAGCCTATTTAAGGTATTCCCACGCCTCATAGAAAACAAAACAAAGCTGAGAACAAGTCGTATAAACTAGCGGAGGATCTGTTTCTGAAGACAAAAAATAAAATATAATTTACGAATTTGTTCTGTTTTCAAAAAATGTCGGTACCAGAAGGTTCTGCGCTTTTATTTTGAAGTTGACATTTTGTGTCATGTCACGGTTATATCATCACACTCGGTGTCCATATTTAAAGCAAGAACTACACAAAATCTTTGCCCTATGAATTAGCAAAACACCACAACACAACACAATAATACAGTACCTAACTAAAGAATTGATTAAAATTGGTTGTATTATGTCCATCCAGCAACACGAAAAAAATTGGTCAAAAAGAAGCAGAATAATACATTTGTACGGGCTAAAAAGACACAAGTGGTCTACTTGAAATTAGTCTTTACCAACACGGACGTAAGTAGGTTAAAACAAAGCCAAAAGTAAACATGAATAACTAACAACAAAATACCGTTTCGAAGCTGGAACTAGGGAACTCCAAAAAGACGATTGTTCATAAATGTTCCATCGTGCACGACCTTCCCTAACAATCAATTCGTGCTTTTTGTATTACAATCGTGCGGTATTAACTCCGTAATGAGTTCAATTATCACGTTTCTTTAGTGTTTTGATATAAAAATACAAAAAAAATAAACATTTTCATAAAAACACTACACAAATCCTTTATTATACAAAAATTTTGCAAAATCGGAGTAGTTCACTTAGACTGCTAAATATTATTACGAAGAGAGCATCTACTGACACTTTTCTTTTGTTTTTAAATTTTTTTTAAGTTTTTTTTCATTTCTATAAAGATGCATTTTATACAGTAGCAATTACACTTTTACGTCGCAACTTAACAAAAGTGACAGATTCCTTTACGGTTTGACTCTGGAGGCACCACTGCTATTTCTGCCTCATAACAGCAGTGTTCTTGCTGCTGTGTTCTGGTTTGAAGGTTGTTGGAAGGAGATACTTAACAGGGGCGTTCCAACTTAGTCCTCGGGTAGCAACTTAGTCGTCCCAAGAAAGATCTTGACCCTATCTTGGGTTGAATACAGGTCCATGGGCAGAATAAGCCCTCAGTGTAGCAACGCGTAGTCGAGTAAGTTCTAACTAAGACCTCACTTCGATCCTGTTGGTTGATGACAGATGTCCAGTAGACTCAGAAGTAGCAAGCCCTAGTCGACCTAAGAAATAACTTCCATCCTATCTAGGATCTTGGATTACAGATGTCCATGATCCTTAGAAGTAGCAAGGCGTAGTCGACCTAAGAACTTCTATCCTGTAGGTCAATTACAGATGTCCAGTAGCCTCAGAAGTAGCAAGGCGTAGTCGACCTAAGAACTTCGATCCTGTAGGTCAATTACGGACTGCTCGTTAGCTACCGTATAATTAGAAAAAAACAAAATTGTTCCACATCTGCCCCGCGCGGGACGGTTCAAGTTTTTTAACACGCTTTTTTATCGTAAGCGTGCACACACGATGAGCTAATCTTTTCACTGATGCTGCGGTCCACGGAACCGGTTGGAACACTTTCCCTCATCGTCAGGGTCACCATTCGCCAGATTCTTCCCGGATAGTCCCGATTTCGATTGTATCGACGACGTCCCAATCGACTATCAATGGTGCCCTGATTTTACGTAACAAATATGCTCCATGCATAAAATAAAATAAATGTATTTTTTTTCCGCAGTCTTTCTGGTGATCTTGAATCCAAAATGATCGCGATGATGAAATGCGATCGTCTCTGATGACTGTTAGTTTATCCCGATTTTTTGTCCCAAAAGATGGCCACCCTAATCATTCAGGTGTCGGCACTTGTTAGAACATGCCGGTGCTTACGAAAGTCATATTCAAAGATTTAAGGTGCTTCAATATACATACAATGTGTTCATTTCTAGTCCGGGGCTAGGTTTTGAATCAAGACAATATTGTAGTTTGTAATTTAATAATAGTACACAGACCATAAAGATAATATATACAGACATCTAGATGATAGACCATCAAAGCATAGATATTAAAATAAAATATTAAAAAATGTGGAACCTAAAAGGTTCAAAAGTCAGCCATAATGGCGCTAGTGTGCGGAAAGTTACTAATTTGAATTTTTTAAATTTCAGGCTTACGAATACAATAGCGTTAGTTGGTCAAAGATCATAATTACTGTCTTTTTAATTAAAGTCTTACAATGTATTGAATTTTCAATTTACTAACTAAACTATACTATACTACTATCTATCGAGACGAACTTAAAAAAATACTATTAAGCTATAATAATAATTAATATATCTTTCTTATTTGCAGGTAATTATTACAACCGAGACCTATCTGCAAAGTGGCGTAAAAAGGTACAGAATGGTGGTATAAAAAAATATAATCTGGATTAAGAGCACAGCTAACAAATTCCAATTATACAAAGACATACAGTACCTTTGTACAAATTTTTCCTACTTTTTGTGTTTATGTAATTACTTTATGTACATAAATTGTTAAATAAATACAATTATACAATTGTCTTACAGAATATGATATAAATATTATGGCATTTTCGTTTAATAATTTAATATTTACTTAACAGACATTTTGCAAACCATAGAGTATAGATGGTAATGAGTGACATTTATAACTTGTCAGATATTTTTATTGGTTGCGCAAAATGTGCGATGTCTAGAGAAAAACCTCGTCGGATAATTTTGTTTAACCACAGAGTATATCTATATCTAATAGAAGAGTGACATTTTATATAAGTGTGTCTATATAGCGAATATAGGAGCCGAACGCTGTACTTTACGAATAATTATAATTCATGTATTGCATTTTTTAACTTATAAAATGCATTCCTAATTTGTATACTCGCCAATAGTAATAAGAATAGGTAGTACGAGTCGCCATTGATTTCATATTACGTCAATTTTTTTCCAATGTGACACTAACAAAAATAGTATTATAAATTATAGTTAAAACAGCATTATTGTCCTCAAAGCAATTAAGCAACTTCTTATGGCGTGTCCAAGCAGCCACGGTCATCAAACAGACAAAAGAACTTACGTCTTTACCGGAAACTATTGCGGGGTTTGCAATGGTTTTTGTGCTTCGTTACGGTTGGTAGTGATCATTCACGTAGCATATTATAGTGTTGACGAAGAAACTGACTTTCGGGATAAATATCGCACCTTTAGGATAAAAACGCATTTCAAAACAATAATTGTTGAGTTACGATCGTAAAAAGACTTTATACGATCATACGAGTATATCATTCCGTAAAAAATAATTAGTTCCAATGTTCCAGCTTTGTCCCGTTCCAGCCTGAATGTAGCGTTTTATTTTTTACGGAATGATAGATAAAAATCGTTTTTTTTAAATATGTCGTTTTCGAAAGGTGCGAATTATTTTGTTCGTAACACCTTTGTAAAAACAGTTAAGAATAAAAAAAAAATTAATTTTATTTACGTTGTTAATAATCTCTGTCATATAGATCGAAATTCAAAGTATCGTTTAGAATTTAAAAGCCTCTATCTATTACTAGTGCTAGCGAACAAATTTTTTTACTCATTTTCCGTGACGTAATAAACTACGCTGAAAAAGTTCGGGGACATTTTTTATTTAATTTTTAAAAGCCATCAGATTCTCTTCTTTGTGGTTACTTGTTTTGGTAAATACAATATCGCTGATAGCATGAGAAAAAAATTAGGTTCGATAATATATTGTTTTCGTTAAGAAGAATAACTTAACTTACTATTATACCGCTATACTATAGTAGATTTACGTTATCATATAAAATATTTGTATTTTTAATAATATTTGCTTAAAAATGTAACTCATCAGATTTTTTTTTCTATTTATACTCTATGTCAAGGTGAAATGTAAGTTATAACAATTAAATCCACAGATAAGATACCACACATCAATATTACATGCAATATATATTCGGAAAGAATGTTGTAATAAATACAAAAGTAAGGTTACTTTTGTATTTTATGCTTAAACTGCTCTATCAATTTAGATGAAAATGGGTTCGGAGATAGTCTGGGACCCAGGACAAGGTTGTTTAATCGGAAAATCATTTTCGTGGGTGAAAAATGATATGAAACTGTTTAATTGCAAAAACGGCCAAGAATTTGTTTATAGTGGCCAATTACTTTATAGTGGGCGAAATCGCTGGCAAAACTTAGTAACAAATATATATACATACATACTCTCAAAAATCATAGCCCTTCTAAGGCAATTGGACGAAAAAATGCAAATCTCTCTTTTAAACAATTTTTGTAGCCCATAATCACAGACCACAAGCATACTTTAACGGTAACATTAACAAATTGCAGTGACCGTCTCTTGGTCTTTTTACCAACGGTAAATCTACTGTTGCCACTCGCTAACAAATCTTCGCGCTAAAGCCGCGGCCGTAGCTCGAGCGACGACCTGCGTGGCTAGATAGTTCATACGGGAGTGAGCAGTGTCACTCTGAAAGAACGTCACACGGGTTGGCATTTTATATGCGGTCTTTGGAGTTTGGATGTAAGAATAGTTGCATGTTGACGGATCGCCATATTAATAACCCGAAGTTAATTTGATTCTTATTTCTGGAATTACGTGCATTCACGTACATATAGTATACAATAAATAGTACGCTAGTACGGAAGTGTTGTCGATGTCATACAAATACAATAGAAATACTCTTTATTTGCACACCAGGTTGATAATTACATACAAAATTAGGGTCTCCAGCAAGGTATACAAAAGGCGGC
>DWGW01000302.1:0-16354 GCA_018247775.1 Udranomia orcinus
AATGTATTAAACGCGTTTTTTACTTGAAATTATTTTTCCAATCATATTGTATTTCAATTAATATATGTTCTAATATAATCCTACTCCAATGTATCATGGTCTATTTTGTTAAAATAAACATAGGACTATGTGCTTAATCTTAATTATTTTATAGACTGTTAGTCTACACAAGATTACTGTTTGCAGCTCAGTTGAAAAACACTTTGCACTGACTACCCAAAATAAGTTGTAACAACTACCCTCTAACCATTTCGTAAAGATCCCGTCAATTGGCTTAACAATTTCCGAGTGAAGCCATATAAAAGTTAGTTACTTTTATTTGATTAAAACAGATAGAAAGTCAGACGGGCGTCTGGTTGTAACTTCATAATTTACTGCCGTCTTTACGGTAATAACAATATTCTATTACCTACTGTCTCCGCCGACAATTCATACAGTTCCTTATTATGATTTTCATTGGGTATCGTATAACTAATAAAGGAGTTGGTAATAAACGCGTTAATTGAAGTAAGAAGGGATGTAGTAGGAGTGTAGATGAAAGATTAATCGCGTGTCGTATTTCTTGGCGATAAAATATAAGTTAACTTTATTAATTACGACAATATTTCAGAGAAGATTTGCGTAAGACAATTTTGGAAGTACTGAGGTGGACTAAAATATTGTCATCAATACGCCAAGACTAAGTGACCTAAGTGGTTTTCTAGCACTATTCTGTCATAGTTTCTAGTTCCTTGTAGTTTCTACCAGTTTTTAGTAAGCTTGGAAAAAAATTACATTAAATAATAAACAATCGAAGCGGCAATAGCAAAATAGGTATTGCCGCTTCGATTGTTTATTATTTAATGTATTATTGCACTATTGACGTGAACCCACTCCTAAAAAAAAAGAAAAGAAAAAACTAAGCATTAATAAACAAACTAAAAACATTCATACCAGACTTTGGTATTAGCTGTAGGATGGGCTACCACCCATACAAATTAAAAAAAAGAATAACATAAAAGATACGTAGCTATTCTATCGCTTAATCGCTTCTCGTCGAAACTCAGACAAGTCCATAAATTGGTGTCACTTTGCGATCATATTCATAACTGTATTCGTCGCTTTTAAAAACATCGTACAGTTAATGGGATTAATTTATGGCCGCAGTGGGTGGTTTAGACAATTGATAGTTAACGGCGTCTGTAGTACGTTTAAATTTGGGTACATCAAGTGACTTTATACCCACATACCAAAGCGTGACTGCAATAAATTATTACATCTTTAAAAAGCAAGTCACGCGATAAATGTATTTTAGATGAATGCAATCTATTTATGTTAAAAGCATTTGTATGCGTTTCGTTTCGTGTTTGTTTTGGAGCCGAAATGAATGCAAGACGTTAATATATCTACATTTTTTATCTATATATTATTTTTTTGACTTGGATTTCTTACTATCTACACTCGTATTTCAATTTGTTGCACTCTGGAGAGTTATAAATCCATATAAGTCGTACCTAAATTAATAATTTTGCGGTCGTTCAGCGATTTCGGTTATTGCTTACAATTAATTTCTTAAAACAATATTCATCCTCCACTCACGTCCTTACTTTTCTTCGAACTATATTTGTGTATATTATTTTTTCCTATTATTTTTTTTGGAAAACAAACAAGTTTTTTTAAAGTTTCTTTATTATTTAAGATATAGGTACATAGTCACTTACAAAATTCGCCAAATTTCAAATCACTGCAAAATGAAACGTGTATGTAGTGTGTGCGCGTTCAAGTATATGTGTTATTGATAATTCCTGACATGGAAGATGTTGATGAATTAAGTACAACAGTAGAAACAATAATTCATAGATATAAGTCATACATCAGTAACGTGCGTTAATAGAGATTAACTACAATGATTGAACAAAAGAAAAACTGGTGCGCAGTTCAATGACGCCACAAATGTATGATTGTTCATAATTCGCCAAATGTGACGGCTAACAAAACACGGGCCCTAATTCTGTGCCGTGTCATTAGTTGCCACAAACCATTCGCGTCATTTGTAATTCAATTGGTGTTCGAATAGATCAATCGCTGCCATCAATACAGTGGATTGAGTTGCACGTACGAAATAAAATACGCTCGTGTGCTAAATTGCACGTGTAAGTTTTGGTTTAACCTAATTAGATACACGGCACTAAATCGCCCCAATCCAGGTCGCCAGCGTTTGGAGCGTATTTTGGAACAATGGCAAAATGATTTAAGAATATTTGATTGATAACTAAGTCATAGGTACGTACGATTGCAAGCCGTAGTTAGTATCTCGATGTTATATTATTATCTTTTATTTATTAAAATTCAAGCTCACAAAACCCTCAAGCGTCTGTTATCGATTTTTTCGATTTTCGAATTGAGATTGAACTCCACTAACAAGGTCAGCAAAAAAAAGTTAAAAAAAGGATATATTTTTTTAAGAAAATATTTAACAATTAATCGCATAAATCTTATAATGCTGAAAACAAAAATATCTTCCTAGGAGCATTTAGCTAAAATCCGCATACTTCTGGCACGAAAAAATCTTACGCCGACAAATCTCTGTTCCTTAAGTTTCCTTTTCAACAGGATTTACAAATTACAGACTTGTAGACAAACAAAAAACCCCACTTGACCGGCTTGGCTGGCTCCTGAGCTCCTGGGACCATAAAAAACAAAGCACTTTGGATTGAAGCCAGCCTACTGCCACTTTAGTTTCAACCTCATTGAATGGAGCGTTTTAAACTTAAACCGGCAACACTTGAACGCGTTTCGGGTTACGAAAATATCTAAAACACCATAAAATGTATGGACGTGTGTGTTATGTATGTTCCTCTTTATATTATGTATGTTACTTTTGTGTGATAAACGCATTTATAAAAGAAAAAACACAAAATTTATAAAAGAAATAACTTTACAAAGACTTAAAAGTCAAGAAAAAAGTAACAAACACACCAAATTACTTTCGTATTTGTATTATTAGTACGGATTTGGAAAATAAAAATATTACAAAGACGAATTAAAATTCATAACGTTAGTTTAATAAAATTTATCTTATTCGATGTGCCAAACTTTAGTTAGGACCATTATCTTCGCTTAATTAAATACTGAGGCATAGTTACAAAGATTTAGTTATCAAGTTTCAATTTTGACTAATTCTCATTAATCGTTGGAAAATTGTTGTTAAAACTTAGATGTCTATTTATATAACCTGTTTCTCTCTATAAACGAGGTGGGTTTAAATCAGAACGCTGTACAATTACGTCGGCCAAGCATTATAACATTTTCTTGCTGCAATTAGCGTGATTGGTCGTTTACTCACGGCGAGTTGCCGCTGTCGTGTTGTTTATTTTCAGTTTCCCTCTTCACCGGTGACACTTCTGATACGGTAAAGGAAACGGCTCACCCATCCACAGTCTCCAAGTCATTGCAATTTGCAGCACTGCACATACTTGCCATTAATTTGCCATCATATAGTATTTTAAAGTTAGTTAAGTAGATCTAAGGAACAAAATATTCTTTGAAATGATTAGTAATGATGCAATTTGCAGCACTACATGCATTATTTGTAATATCACAAAGCTAGTTGTATTTAGATGTCAGTTACGTAATTTAAGGAACAAGGTATCCTTTGAAACAATTAGTATAATTTAGGAGGATAGTTACTACATACTATATATTTACGTATATGTATTTAAGACGATATATTTAAGACGGTTAATAAATCTATGCAATGAAACATGCGTAAGAAGTATCTGCAAGTTAGCCCGCATTACGGTATCTTAAGAGGAATGCTTATGTACTTATAATGAACCAAAGCAACGCTAGTTATCTCAAAATAATAATTCTAAATAGAATCAAGTAAAAGCCCCTACAATTATCTTTCTGTCGTTTTGCAATATTCGTAATAAAAGGTCGATCTCAAGTTGCCAAGATTATTTATAGAATTTCCTAATTCTGTGTTCCTTATAACTCATTGCTCGTATGCTAAAGGTTTGTATATAACAAAGTAAGAATGTTAAAGCACATAAGGTATATAATTCCCTTTCTTATAAAGAATATGGCTTCAAGAACTTCCCGAGACGAATATTGTCCTTAAGTGTCCATAAATGGTAGTGCAATAAAACATGTCGACATTCCTTATTTATGGCGTTCCGCATAACGAGTTTCCACAATATTATATCGAAAAACACGCACAAACGTTGGACAATAATGCAATCGCCAATCGGTGATTGTTTGGATAGATATGGATAATAGACATTTTATTTCACTATAAATCCGGCGGTAAAAAATCTTAAAACTCCAAAAAGAAATGTATAAAGTATTCCACTTTCTTCCACTTGAAAACTGATATGCATTTCAAAAATTTGAACGTCGTCGTCGCCGCGATATTTTAAATATTCTCTCCTTTAAAGACTTAAACGCCCATAAAAGATTCGTACTACCTTTTCGTATTTTCCGGCGAGTGCCGGCGAGATTTGTGCAAGGAATTCATAGAGATTTTTAATTTTATTTAAAACTCCGCGGGTAGCCTCGACTGTCGAGATTGTCTGGTCCTGCGAGATACCTGCGCTAAAAATAGAAAATAGTCTTGGAATAAAGCGCTCTACAATTTCTACTACACTTAGTCATGTCTTATTGTTTTTGTGAAACCGAGTGCTTAAGTAATTTCTTCACACGTTGAGGCAAGTGCCAGCAAGATAATGGCTCCGAAGTTTATTCGAACGTCTTTTGTATTTTCTTTCTTTTAAAGCTGATAGAATAATTAAATAATATATCAAAGACGGAGGCATGTAAATTATTATTAAATAGGTTAAATAGGTTTATTAATGATATTGTATGTAAACGATATTCCGATTTTCACATGACTATTTTACAGAAAATATAATTATCATTACAGAATTATATTTTAATAAATCTCCTATCACGTTTAAAATCGAACACGTTGTAATACTACTAAGTACATTTAATGAAACGTACAAACAGTACCTCTGTTACAATTAAGCAACAGTTAAGATGCGTGTAACTTGGCTCGATACAATCGGCCCATTCTTCCAGGGTTCGCAACCGAATCGTTGCATCTTGTTGAGCCGGCTCTAATTACGAACGGTCAAGTTCCCAACGCCTGTAACCCGATCGCTATCACAGTTCAATATTTCACTGCTATCACTCATACATACACGTATGTGTGTATATCCGTATGCTTCATCTTATGCTTATAGATCTTTCAATTTAAAAATGCAAGTCAAAGAACAAAATTATTTTAACGTGTGAAACCGTACATTTATTACAAACTAATAGATCGTCCAGTTTAAAAATGCAGGCAACACCACTAAACTAAATTATTTTAATGTGTGAAAGCGTTTATTTAATACAATTCTTTACTAGTTTTGGTGTACTATTTTTACTACTTTCTTTTTTAAACTCAAACTCGTTCGGGCATTCACTCACTCGTCCAGGGCGATTTGTCATGTTGAAAAATGTATATAGTGAATGCACGAATTGTTTGAATTGTCAACTTTCTTATGCACTGGTTGGTCAACATAAGTGGCAGTTGCGTCAATTGTACTTTTTATCATAATATTATTGGTTTATTAGAAGTTGTATGTGTGGGTAAAAACTTGGCGGGCATGCATTTTTAGACTAGAAAATCTATACATATATTTTTGACAGAACGAATTTCTTGAGCTATTATACCCACTTAATTTCTTACCTCAATAAGACTTTTTATACAAGTCTTCTTTAAGAACGAAGACTTTGGAAAAAGTAATTACCCTGACAAGTTCATTATTACTTCAATCATAACAGACTTAAGTCTCTCCTTGAAATTCTTTCTCCTTTTGAAAATATCTGGAACTAATCGACAAAACTAAGAATAAAGAAGTTCTAATTACGACTACAATTTTTTTACTGCTATTTTTAATGCTTTTCTATTCAAGAATATTAAAATTATCATTTTATAATTTGAATATCTTCAAAAGTTTGCTCAAAACTACAAAATATAGATGAAAAGTAACAAAAAATTAATAACATACTGTGCCGTGCAGTATGAGCACCGATACATTCATACGTCACAGAATATGGATTCATCAAAATGAAAAAACCGTTACGAGGTACAAAAACAAAGGGGCCAAGACGTCGCCCTTGCGGGATGCCGAAATTCGATGCGCATAAATCATGGTGGGCGTTTAAAACACAATGGTCATAAGAAAGAAAATAGAGATGCATTTAAGTGGTGGTCCACTCATTTCTCCCCTTAGCCAGCGTATTACGGGGCTGACAATGGGTCTCCTGTGGAACACCCTCTACATCACGTCCTTTGTTAACCTTCCTATTGTTTTTTCTTTGTTCCGTTATCCAAGAAGTTAGGGACCCACAAGGCACATTAGGCGTGATAATAGATCCGCCGTAATGGATTTTATTGAGAATTTTCATCTTCAAATAATGTTTGTATTAAATATGTAATGTTACAACGTTGTATTGTTTTTAATTAGCGAAAATAATCAATATGCGGACAGATCAATCAATATTTTTTCTTAACACGCTTATTCGGTTTCGGTTTGTCCAAATCTGTGTAAAATCCAACAGGCAAGATCCAGAGCAAGTTAATAACGTGATCGTAAATCTACAATTTTATTCAACCCTGTTTAACCGAAAAGAAAAAAAAATACGATAAAGATGTGTCAAATCAACACCAAAGCATACTCACACAAATGCACGACTATAGCATCTGGTTTAACAACCTGTTATCTCACTGTTACAGTTCAAAGAAAAAAGCGCATTAAGTCGACACGCTACCTGAGCCACCAGCATTAAAATAAACTCCACCAAATGAAGTCGCAAAGACCACAAACTTTCTTCGGCTGCAATTACAATTTCATGCTCAACCACATCTCACAACGTCACATTCAGAACAAAAAAACAAACCAAATAGATCGGAACAAGCATTCGTCTCTCGGATTCGGAGCGGCAAAAAAGAAGGAAGGAATGATAGAATGAAAGAACCAAAGAATGGAAAAGGTAAAAAAATGGCGCACGAGCCACTAAGCCCCCACAGGTAGTTGCATAACAATGCAACTGGACTTACGACTAATTCCGGCGAGGATGCGGCGCGGCGTAAACGGAAATATTATTTCGAAGTTTCAAAAGATTTTTTCACGGAAATGTCTCACGGAAATACTAAAATTTATGATATTCTTTGTGGCCAGCGAATTATTGTTGGCTAATAGTTAGATTTAGATGTTTGTGTTAGTAGTCTATTTTTATAAACGATATGTTTATTTCTCGCAGCAATGTCGTTTGCAGGTTATTCTCGGATAAGATCGCCAATGAGATTAACATAAATAAATAAAAACAAATATTTCCCTATTTGAACAAAACCTTTTTTTTTATTTGAATTGTTTTAAATTCATATTGAAATCAAAAGAAGATACGTATTAGTCAGTTTACTTTAATAACTAATTCATATCTTTCTAGCGATACCTACATGTATTTGTGATCTCATGTTTAGAAAAATGAATACATATGGATCCTAATAATAAAATCTTAAATTCTCCCGAATAGATTAGAACAACGAAGCTAGTAATTTAGCTTCGTCGCTAAGATGAGGAATGCGGCCATCTTGCATTGTAATTGTGGCAATTAAGAAATGTCTCCTTTAATTTATAAACGACGGGTAACTTTCAAAACGAGCACAGACGAGGCTCGTATTATGCCCTCGTCAAAAAGTAATAACAATGGCTTAAAGTTATTAAAATATATGATCATTCAATTGAATTTTTCGTTTCGAATCATCGTTGGTTAGACGAATTTAAGTTAAAACAAGACAAGATCGACTTCATCATAAATACATAATGTAAGTATGTTAAGTATGTTAAGTATGAGAATGATGTAGCTAACAATTATCACCAAGTCACTACAATAGCAATTCTCCAGTCATAAATATATTCAATAAAAACGGCTTTTTATAAGGCTCTTGATGTGTTTATAACATTTGAAACGTTTGGCGTAACGATTTCGTAGAATTGATCTTATTTAAGCTTATCGACGATGAAGTATCTAATTCTCCTCCTACTCCTGCATACTCCCAACTCGTGTTTACTGATTTTTCATTAGTATAACCAATAGGAGTAGATCGCTATTTCGCATGTAACTACTGGTTGAATCTCTTAATATTATTTGAGTAATATCATTAATAATATTATTTAATCCGTCAAAAGTAATTTGTTAAAAAAACATAATAATACGACGTTTTTTTCATTTCCTGTAAAGTTGCAATATTTAAGATAGGAGAAATTGATACTTCATTCCTTATATTGCTCTAGATCTTTAGGCATGTCACTATAGAATAACTGACTTACAGTCCATTCCACGCTGAGTATCGCTTTCAAACAGACCGAATGGTTTAATCAACTCGCATTTCCTGAATCAAGCCCCTAATTGTTGGCCCCTTTATTTGTTTAAAAGTAACACGATACGTCATCCACACTACAGTTCCCGCCGGATGCTTTACTCGTTAGTGTCAATAATGTTGCCCAAAGCAGGCGACACTTATTAACAGCTGAGTCACATTAATGTTTGGGGAACGATGACCGATCGGTGGAGAGGTTGTATTGCAGCACATAGGGATAATAATTTGGCATAATTAACCGCATATTGGTCATTCCATTCGAGATTACAAATATTAAGGCAGTTAGCCTTGTAGAAATGAAGATCACAATCTTATCTCACAGTACATAAGAATTGTAAAGATCAGACATTCAAGTTTAAAAGTGGTAGGAGATTTCTGAATTCGACTATGGAGGCAACACTGCTACTTATTTCTGTTTTATCAGCAGTGTGATTTGGATATAGATTGATTTATTGCTCTTTGTAGATGGCAATAGTTGAGTTGTTATGAATTTCTATTCTCGTATATGAAGGCAAGGAAGGAAGAATATTTACACATCGCATTTCAATTTCGCCGTCCAACTTATATTCGATTGAATATGGTACATTAATAAAATTGCTCTTTACTTGTGATACAAAGTTTGAACATACAGACCATACATATACCACTAAATAATGCATATTAGAAGTATTCACACGTAGCCCTCATAAATAAAGATAATATGAAAATAGATTAAATTTCAAGTTTATATTTAAACTCGAAAGTATAAAGTGAATCATAGGAGTAATACATTCAGCTTCCCACAAAGCGGCGGCGTACAAAGATAAGATTTAAGTTTCAACTGACGCCGTAACAGATTCTTTAAAATGTCAGTTACAACATTTTTCATATTGTGTTCAGTATTCGGTCGGGTTGTGTAAAGGCCAAACTAAAGTAGAACTCTTAGTAATATTTTGAAATAGACAAATAAGAATAATAAATACAACTATGTTATACGTTGTTGGTTTCACAAATTGATTTTTAATCATACCAAGATGTTTTGTTTCGCCTTTTAAGAGTCCCTCGAGAAACTCGAGAAAGATCAGTTACTTAAACCTACCTAATAACATTTAAAAAACAATAGTACTAAGGACTTTGCTGCTATAAGGCAGAAGTGGGGCAAAGGTACGGCAGCTTAATTAAACATTGGAACCAGAGAACGTGCTCTATATATCTACTATGTATCTGAAACTATTACGTACACAACACCTTTCGTGAAAGCGCCTATTCGATAGGAAGATTTTAGTGTCCTAATGGAGTACATTTCACCCCGTTCACTAGTTGGAGTTGTGGTTGCAATCCCCTTAGTAGTTGTCAAATGTTGGGAAACGTCCATATTGATACGTTTTTTTCCACTACACAAAAAAAATATTGTATAACCGTAAGGCAATCTTTATATGTATGTAGATCTCTATCTGTTTAGAGTTCATCAATTATTAAAATTCTATTTAATTTTTGTTCCTTATTGATTTCTTTCAAATATAATTTTCATATGTACTTTAGACCTAGTTTTATCAATAATTAAAATTCTGGTTACTTGTAATTTTGAAATAAATAGTACTCTTCAAAACGTGCGATCGCTATGACCCTTATTTTTTTAACTGAACCTCTTACCTACATTTTAATGGTTATCTTCTTCTAGGAGTTTATACGAAAGTTTTAAAAATTTGATAGACTGGTTAATTCTTGTTGTTTTTTTAACTTTAGTAGGCAATATCATAGTATAAATAAACAATAATAAAAAGTTTCAACAATAATAAAACGTTGATCGTCAAAATTGAAATCGAAACATGGCTTATTAACTCATTCAATACGGTAGTTCATTTGCCGGTTATATTAAGAGAAATTGAGAACATTAGTTTTAATTAGCGTGGAAAGCAAGTGGTTCCCATTAATATTAATAAAACTTTTATATTGTAGTTAAATATCGACGATATCTTAATAACGTCTCGGTTAGATAATCTGTACATATAAACAAATTGTAATTTTAAACAGATTTTAATCTTAATGTTCACTAAATAAATTAGACGATTACCCTTTTTAATATATTTTCTCTATTGTCTAACTTTGAATCGAATCTCACCCATTGCTCTACTAACATGGATCTTTACTTACTTTAACACAACGCATAGCGCCTTTAACTGGCACGAGTAACAAAGTTGCTAGGAGTAATAACTTTGATATAAAACAATTATTTTATTTTGAAGAAATATTTCTTCTAGAAAACGGAAATTGCTAAGCGAAACATTATTTGTGTTTGTCTAAATCTGTACCGCTAGCTGAGAGTTGGAATAAAAGGCGAATATCGATGACTAAATAAATTCTCTAACAGTTTATATTGGCAATAACCTCTGCATTCCGTGTACTTATCGAAATGTGGAGCTGAAATCTCAAAGGTTCATTGACCTCAAATTCAGGGTACTTGTGGCGAGTTATCAGCTGGCAAACAGCCAATGTGGCTTTTATTCGTTGACGTCAGAGAAATCATAAAATTTTGAATCCAAGTAATTTTGGATTGAAATTCGTAGTTGTAATAATGCGGTCCGAAGCATCCAACTGCACATAATTCTACTTAGAACGAAATTCGGCGTTTTAGGAACGGAAGCTGAACGTATAATGATTGTGAGGGAACTTGGGTGGTGTACTTAAACCGACAACGATTTTCTTTTATGACAAACTTTACCGGGATTTTCTCTTATGAAATAATATGGCAAGGTATTCCTATTTGATCTCCTATACACGAAGAATTTTAATATTAAATACACAATTTTATTGGTAGAAGGAAGCCGTTTGAAAACAGGCAACAGAATCATATCGTACAAAGATCGCGTAAGCTACTTACTCTTATAGCTCTGATCTATCTAAACATCTAAATCTCACAAGAAAATACTTATTGGAAACCAGAATAACGACCATTCGATCCAACACAGGTATCACAACAATGAGTCATTCGAACTTGTTAACTTACCCTTGCTCATTGAACAGTTTATTTATAAAGCTAATACATTCTCCACGTGGCCAAGATTTGGTTAATGTTTGAGCTCAATTAAAGGGTGCTTCAATTGAATTGTGGCCCCATCCACTTATCTGACCACTCGTGATCCGAAATAGCTGCATCCTAATGAATCATTAGTCGATGAAGATAATGATGCATTCAGTGTGCATCCCCAAGTCATAGCTAAGCATTTTAAACTTGAATGCGTGTGAGATGACACGGACTTTGTAATATTTGTAATAAAATAATTCCGTCCTTTAGAGTTTAGACATATTTGATATATTAATGGTATAATTATGGTATTGGTATATTTCCATTTATGTTTGTATGTATAGATCTTGCAATTTCAAATCTACCATTTATTTAGCTAGGTTATTATCATACAACTCTTTACTAGTATGTGGTGACTATTTTTCTTTAAACTTCGACTCGTTCGGGCACTCATTGGTGGAATTGGAAATATTATTATTATTGGTGGAGTTGGAATATAATTATTTTATAAAAAGATATGCATATGCAGGTAGTAGTGTGTTAGAGGGAAATGCATTTTTAGATTAGAAAATCTACACAAGCTTGTAAAGAACTTGACATTGAGTAACATAAATTGCTTTCAAGCAACGCTACTCGATTCGCTGTACAATGACCGTATCGGCAAGATGCAGATAGTGGCACTGAAGAAAACACTAGGTGGGTACAATTACACGGCGTAAACAATAGTGAGAAAGAACGTATAACGAATTCTCGTCGGCGTGGGAAACATTGCGAATTGTTATATTTCTTGTAACTGACCTGTCCTATCGCTAACAGTTCAACGAAGATATACTTTTTCAGCTAGCTCGGTGTCCGCTAATGTTAAATGGCCCGTTACTTAACCTCGTATAAACTGCCAATGGATAAGTAAGTACATATATTTAACTTTCTTCACACAGGCGGATGACAAAAGTACTTGTTATTTCCGAAGCATTATTACAACCTATCTTAGCATACCTTTTAATATGTAATCAATTAGAATTAGGACAAAGGACACAAACCTACTACCATTTATCCTTGAAAAAATCATTATCTGTCTTAGTAAAGTAAAGTAGATAAATATTTATAAAAATTTATATAAATATTTATCTACTTTATTGTCATTTATTATACTTACTTTTCACGACCTAGATCCATAAAGCCGAACGAAACACTATCCGGGAACTTATAAGCTGCTTACATATAAGATTTCCCAAACATATAAAGACACCAGAATATTCTTTAAACAGCCCTCGCACCAGTAATTCCATTCCCGAAGTTTCCAGGTCTGCATTAGGAGGTGATGTTGCTAAAGCAACATTGATATAGAATTTCTCAACGCAATTGTCTATACATTATAAACGGCGTCAAATGTGGAAACAACAATTGAAAGGAAAAAGCACTAATAATATAACATCGTAACATGCAATGACTTATAAAAAGCCGTTTAAAAATAGCTAAAGTTTTTGCAAGTAACGCCTTCAACGCTTCGAAGTAGCACCCGAAGAATAGGCAACTATAGGCACGGTTTTCATACTTAAAATACATCTTCCACAGTCTCGCGATGGCCTCGCTCGACTGGGAGCATACGGAGATGAAACAGGTCTCTTACGGGCTTCTTTTAAGGCTTTTTGCGGACCGTCTAGAGGGCGTGTATTACGAGTTATTCAATTCAATTTATAGAGAAAACCTTTCTCAGAACAATATAGCGACGGTTGCCACAAACACGCTCACGATCACGTCCAACCAGCCTTATTGCGAATGCGTGACGTAATTAAGTTACGATCATATAAGTTACGATAATTGCAAAAGCATGAGACACATCTTAATTATGCATCTAAGTCTGTAACTTAGCAGTCGATTCCTTTGCAAGAAGATTACTAACAGACCAAGTATGTCCCATTCTCTACTTCGATTGTGGACAAAACTACACTATGAACATCAACATTCATACTTCCAAACCCAGTACACACTTTTTAGGATTTTCCCTACGTCTGTAACACAGGAAAAATGCTAGAAAACCAAGAAAGAATCGTAGCGTTCAGCTCGTGCCAATTTTTCAAGCTTCATTCGTCACGCGTTAAATCCAGCAACATACATGTCTTCTAAGTCAATGTTGAAAACAAAGTAAATATTGAAAAGCCGAATTGTAATCTACTAATATTATAGTTCCAATATTTAAAAAAATAACCAAAGTCCTTAATACATACACGTGTACTCGTGTATTTTACTTAAACAATAGTTGATATAACATTAATTGCACTGCTTTTATAATTGCTACTTACATAATGCACCTAGTAGTTTCGCACAAAAGATTTAGTACAAGGCTCCGTCGACGGGTACCTACCTACTCGTTTAATTGTATGCGCTAGTCAAATTTCACTAAACGCTTGCGATAGTCGCTCAACGGGTTTTAAGCCGGGAGCGGGTGAAACAGACTGAATCGGATACCGACTCGGCGACGGTTATGTTAAAACAAATATTAACAAAAACAGAGGAGCGGTTGTCCCGCAGCTCGTGTGGAACGTGAACGATCTATATTTTTGAGCAATAACGAACGGGGCATTGGTCACCATTGGCGTACTTGCAGCCGACAATTTGAGAAAAAATATTTCGTGTATTTCGAAAGGGGATCCGAAATCAGTCAATATATTGATAAATGAATGATAAAAAATAGTTGATGAACTAATCCTAATAGAATTGAAGATATCATTGAAATCACGTCTAAAACGTTCCTATGCGACATGTAAGAATAAAACTTCCCAAAACGCGAATTTATATAGCAATCATCAAACAATTTTAGCAAACGCTACCAAAACAAGTACACCTGTGGTGATAGTAACGCTACACTTATCCGATTAGCCTATTCAATTTGGTCAGTTTTATTATAATGACATTTACGTGTGTACGCAATACGTACATTAGTTTCACAAGTGGGCACACTTGTAACGGCGCGGGAAACAGAGTGTGTCGGCGACCGGACTGACGACCGAGCGTCTGCGGACCTTGACGGGCCGGCTGCATTTGCGAGAACCGCTGTTTTAGGGTCCTACTATATGCAGGACTTATTTACAATAAACATGGCATTGCAGCCGATGTCCTTCTTATTCGTTTATCTATGCCATATATTATAAATTTATCGGAAATTTATAATATATGGCATATTAAATATAATAAATAGCTTTACTATCGGACAGACGACCAAACGTATGCAGAACTTGGCCGGGACTGTGGGCAGCCGAAAACCGCTGTTTTAGGGTCCTACAGTATGCCGGACCTATGAAGTGTCAATTCTTTCCATACCTGGACGCTAATCTAACATTCGACGATCCTGGAAAACAGTAAGAGGTAGAAAACCCACACATCCAAACTTCTGAACTTTGAAGAGACACATCAAAGAAAGTCTTAATTATAACCGTGATCACGGGCCGTCCGTCACACTTGGCCGATTCAAAGGGCGCCACTATTCACCGTACCGTAGTAAAGCTTCCAAAATAAAAAGGCGCCAAACACCGGGCCGTGGACACCTTTTGTAATTAGAAATGTGAATTGCTTTTTCCAATTCTCGCACCAGAGTCACGTTGCGGAGCTGTGGGCGAAACGAACATTTTTGCGATACAGTTAACCTCATTCCAGTTTCATTCATATTCGCTTTGTGGCACGGTAACAAGAGAAACTGTATCTGGCGACACCCGCAAAAACTTATGTCATTCGCTATCAGTTTTTAGCCGAATATTTAAGAGACGCTACTTCAAATTATCCACAGCCGCAAAAACAAATCCAACGCGGAATGGAAAAAGATTGGTGAAATAAATTGGCATCGTTTCTGAAAATAATTTATTAGAACACACAATTTTATAGCACTATTGAAAGGAAAATTATTTCGGAAATATCTGTCAACACTCATAAATAATCACTTCAAAGGTTCAGTGATAGATCAGCAAGTTATATGGTGATGCAGATATCGTTAGAAGGGGTTCTACATTTGTGTGTAATAATAGTAATATATTTGTTTTACAAAACAAGACATTAAGCACACTTCACTTACAACTTACAAAATAATCTTTTAATAAATACCCCGATTATTAGACAAGGGTCAGAGTTGCATTATTTGAAAATGAAGCCAAAATATCTCTTAAATACATCATATTGTGTACACCGTACTAAATTAATAATAACATACGGTAAAGATTAATGTTGCAATAGATTACGGGAAATTGGAAACCTTACGAGCGAGCCGCGTCTTACCTCTTCTCTACATATGGCGGTGGGTACAAAAAATCCCGTCTGAGGCGACGGTAGAGAAAATTCGCGTCAGAACTTCCCGTCGGTGCCGAACCGGTTCCGGGAAGCGACAGTGGACACACCGGTTATCAGGAATCCATTCGCAACGAAAGCATCGATTCATAATCATGGAGCCGACAGGAAATGTACGATCAACGCCCAACTACCATCGGGGTGTCATTTTAAATTTAAACTAACCGAACAGAATTCCTGTTGATACATTACAGCTCAACCAACGTGATTCTGTAAAGTATATCCATACATTTTCAGCATATAATTTCTTGCTATGCATATCTACTATATATTATTAGATATTTATACATATCCATATATACATTTCTGTATATTATTAGTATCCCTCAATCTATATTCCTATTATTACATTAATTACTATGTACAAAACATATCTCAATAGATACGATTTAAAGACGCACACTTACAAGAACTAGATTCATATTTTCAAAGACATTTGTACACCTGTTTAAATCCACCTACAGAGAAAAGGTCGTCAGGAAAAAAAACACTCCAGCGGGATATGACTACGAGAATATATGACGTAAGGTATTTCGGATATAAGACCGAGTTACCACTGCTGTTATGCGGCAAAATGTCGATAATATCGAACCAACCGAACC
>DWGW01000303.1:0-16342 GCA_018247775.1 Udranomia orcinus
TATGTCGGATTTCCTAAAATTTCAAATTGTAATAACTTTGTCAGTTTAAAGTAAATAAAAATTCTGATTGCACATTTTTAACTTCTTAACCGTCCTGCATTGCCCAGCAAATTTTTTCTGGTAATTAAAAAATAGTGGTGTATAAGTAAGTCAGAGGGACATGAAAAAATAGCACAATGTCCTTAACAACACAGTAATTTCTCGAGTCTCGTCCCTACATTTATTAATTACAGTAGTATAGTCCATAAAAATCCGACAACATCCTGACCCTTTTGGTATTAACGTACGTAGGAGTGTTATTGACGTGCTACGGGATCTCGAGCTTTATTTCTGGATCGTAAAGAAGCTATAAAAGAAACGGAAGTACAATACGATATACATAAAAGAACACTAATAAACTTAACAAATGTTTTTGTTGTACGTACATATGTGTGTACGATATTATCATACATTTTCCATAAAAACCTACAAGGCCTAGAAAATAAGTACACAAGAATGCTTTTGTTTTTTTTTCGTACATTATTTTAAATAAAGGCATCAAGATTCCGATAAGCCCCAAGCGTCAGGTAATGCTTAGTTTTATAAAAATGTTAACTTGATAAATTATTCGCCTCATTAATCATTAATATTAATTACATAATTAATTAACGTAAAAAAATTGCCTTCCTTACAAGTCATACGGTGTACTTATTGTTAGGACTTATTAAAACTATGACTTACCGTCTGAAGAAAATAAAAGCAGCTGTTTGATCAAATCAATTCTTACTATCTAAAGTTAATTAAAAGTTCAATAAAAAAAAATCTTTTGTTTATTGCAATACTCACCAAAAGAATAGTAGCATACTTCGAAAAGATGTGGCGCGATAGCAGTGAGGAGTCCGAAGAGCGCTTGCGGCAGCTCAGTGGCTAGGAAGAGGCCCAGGAGGGCCACCAGCATTCGAGTCGTCCGATCAGTTCGCCCCCCGCCGCGCTTGCTGTCACAACCTTCGTTCAAGCGCGCTTTTTCACCCTGGACAGGAAGAAGGACGAAATTATTACTCCTTGGGATATGTATTGGTATTAATATATTTTAAGCTGATAAAACATTAAGTCCAACTCCGGAGGCACCGCCGCTACACCTATTTCTGTCTTATAACCAATACGGCTCTTGTTACTGTATTGTGATTTAAAGGGAAGGCAAGAACCCAGGTGTTCCAACTTAGGCCTTAGGAGGAGCATAACGCATTTGTAGTCCAGTAAGTTAGAAAGTTGATTCTCTTTGAGGCTGATCACAGATATTCATGGTCGACAGTGACCACTTTCCATTGAGTGAACTGCTCGTTTGCTACCTCAAAACAGTAAAAAACAAAAAATAACAGCAACACGTTAAAACTTAGTCATCGACAACATTTATAGGCAAACTTGTAGACTAATTTGGATGCCATGGATGTATCCACTACTTGCATAAGTTCAGCTGTATCCTTGTATTTTATAAATATTACGTAACTTATATAGATTGTCGTTAGAGTTACACTCAATACTAAGGGCCGTACAACAACTTGTTATGTTCTGGTTAGAAAGGCGTCGTTACCGACAGGCCGACATGCGTGGCCTCGAACGATATCATATAGGATCTAGCAACGATCTAAATAAACCGAAGAACGAAGACTAAGATTCGTTTCAAATCGTGGGCATTGCTAAAGGAACTTATGTGATAGGTGTATAGCAAAATCCGAACCACGCAATTGAAAAAATTTATAAAAAATCCGAAATGCAAATCGCAAATTAACACACCGAAAGGTTTAGGAGACGGCTTATAAATAGGTCAACCGATTTACAGATTTTCGTATTATTGCGTACAAAATAAGTGTACAGTGGAAATAAAATCACAAATTGAAGCTTTTATATAACTATAACAGTACTGTATATGAATAAAAAAATCTGGAAATTCAATTCTTCAATTCAATTAAAATTATATTCGGTTTTACATTTGATTTCCTAGCGAAATTTTCGTTTAAAAATGTGATAAAGTAGGTATATTTGGTTTGTAAGGTCATAAGAATTCATGACGGTTTTTAGATAAAAACCGATTGGATTGTCGATCATATGCTTATTTTTTATCGACACGCCTTCCAAAATCAACCCTATAAACTGTTAAAAGAGTAATAAGGAACGTAGATTCTTTTAACAACTCAACTAGATCGTAATAAAGCAATTTGTGCGCTTTGATAACGTTAATTACGGGTCGTTCATGTGTCGAAGTGTGGATATTAACCCAAATGTTTATTATAACAACTTTATTGTGATGTTTACGTTAAAATTTCATTAAAATGTTTTATGGCATAAGCCTTGAAATTTCGAGGACCCCATATTTTGGCTTTATTTCATTTAGTATATAAAATATTGAATTGAGGTCCGTAGTTCGTTTGTAGTTTTTATTGTTGTTTTAGTTTCCTTATCTTGTGTCATGTAACATGGATCATGTCGCACCTACGTTTCTCTTCCGGATTCGGGGATTACACTTCTATGTGTTTTATCTGGCACGTGCATATTTTCCCACCTACCCATGTTTTCCTGGCTTACACTCGACCTCAGCTTACGATTTACATTTATACGATAAGCCGTATCAATTTCCAGCTGAGTTCTAACACCACCGAATTCGGTTTGAAATTGTGCAATATTTGGACATACATTTTATTCATTCGATAATACGAGTTGATACAAATGTTTATAAAACAGTGAAAGCAATCCCATATTTCGCCCACAGCAGTACATCTTATGATACGTGGCTATTGCCACCCATGTACAAATATAGTCAATCCCATATTGAAATTCTATCGGAGGTCAACATTTTCTTTTCAATTTAGGACGAAATTAAACCGAAAATATTGACCTCGTTGAGTGTGTATCCCTTACCACAACCCTTTAAATCAGAACACAGCCCTTCGATTACCGTATTGCAGCATGTTATTGCTAATATCCAAAAAGGCCTTTAAAATAAATTAAAATATTTAACTTTTAAAATAAACGTACCGACGAAATGCGTAACGAGCCGCCGCGCCGGGGGCTTAATTGTGCAATTAAAATTGTTATTCGGATTTCACATGAAATATTCACATATTCCAGTCCAGTATTAATATACATCGATATTCATAACAAAGCCAATTTTAATATTGTTATATTTGTTTAGGGAGTTTCTAATACCAAAGAATTGTCGTCGCGCCCGGTCGAGGTCTCTAGTGGCCAAAAAGCCGAGGCTTGTCTCGACCAACGAATAAGTTTTACTATTCAGCGAAGTAATGCCGCTCATGCCGCCGTCGTGGGTACACTCTGAAGAATCAGCGATCTGACTTAAATATTTTATTTATACGAGATCGTCACCGCGATTTGTATTTTGTATGTATAGGACATTTGTAAATAACTAAATATTAACTTTACCTCGTTCGTTGTAACTGCAGATTTCTTCAGCAACTTTTGTCTTCTTCTGTCACTCGACTTCATTTTTAAAATCAAACACACACTTAATATAGACAGTACCACACACGGTATCAGTTTTATGAACACACTGTAAATCCAAAATATAGCTGTCAGCAGTTCTTTATTATCTGTCATTGATATCACATACACTGGTTCGGTGTTCATTGATGCATTCACTATTTGAGTTTCATTCACTGTTGCATTTTCGCCCCCGTTCGCTACGGAGACGACTTTATGTATATTCATAGCGAAATATATCGGCAAACACAATATAGGGCACACAACATATGCGACGCCTATCGCGAAGCTAGTGTTACGTTTATTGCACAAAGTTCTGTTCTTCTGAGGAAACTTTATGGCCACGAACCTCCATACTGCTAGAGTAATTGTCAGCCAAATGGACGTGGTATGGAAGGTTTGGCTGAATATAGAATGGAAGTAAACAAACACTGCCCAGGCGTAAGAGTTTCTGTTGAGCTCGGTGCCTATTTTAATGTATACGTGCAGCGAGAAGGGAATGTAATCAAGCATGACTAGAAGATCAGCGACTGCTAATGCGGTGAGGATTGAGTTTGTCGACGACGCCATCTCCTTCCGACTGAGGACGGCGATGTTGACGGAGTTGGCCACGGATCCGAGGATGCAGATCATTAGTGCTATGTATCCGTGCACTTTAGTGTAAGCTCGCTGAAACTCGAGCCCACCGGGCTCGCAGTACGCCATCGCGGAATTTGTTTAATCTTACTTTTGAGAAGAATAATACATTCGTTTTACTTGCCATCCTATGTCGACCGCCATTATCTGAAAAGAAAAATACTCTTATCAAATTTTTTATTACGAAAAGACTATCGTTGTGTTGTTACCACTTTATATTTAGAACATTATAGATGTGAATGTTTGACCTATTTTTCTTTTACAATGTACAAGTTACTCTAGTTTCATATAGAAGTCGTAGTATTCAAACTTTGTCCTACGAGCAACGTAATATTCAACGTAACTGTGACCAGTACTAGCGGTTCTAGAAAGTTGCGAATATTACGATCGCACCGAGCACTATTACAGAAGAACGTTGAAAATGTGACAATGAGACGAATAATAATGTATATGAAAATGTCAACCGCAGAAGTGACATTAATACTAAACATGGGGAAAGCAATTTTTTTACCATGATTAATTTTGTATTAGAAATTAACGGTCAACAACAGATTCGAATACATTTGTTTATTGTTTCGTCGTAATTGTTCCTTAGCGCTATTAAATACGTAATAACCTTTACTTCTAATAAAGTATATTAGTTAATATGTATTTCTTTAAATTAACAATAGCGTGATGGATTGTTAAAATGCGACATAAGTCAATGCGTTGTTGTGTAGATAGAACCTTTGGGAAGTAGGGTAAGTCTTTAGACTCCATCAGCGCATTCATCTCCTTAACTAATAACATTGTAAAACTTAGCTGTATATTTTCTCTTATTTTATTTTTATTTATTGTACTGTACACGCGAATACGTCGCATGAATTTATTGCTCCGGTGTTCACGCATGTCCTTAAAAAGATGTAGTAGGTACAATCATCATAAATATAAATAACAGACATGAAAATCTCCTTCGGGCTCCATCACCTCCCTCGGTGACGACACCGAACCAGTCGTATTTTCATCGTAAGGGATAAGTGCCTGAGAGGTCCCGAAGGAGTTCCAAAGCTCAACTACAAACTACATGTTCGAAGTATTATTATCCGTCTAGAGAAATGGGGTTAAAGGTTGGACTAGACGCGTTTGCACGTATCCCATTGGTCTTGTAGTTTTACTTTTTACTACCTCTAATACGTCATTGCGATATAAAATAAAAGAAAATTCTTCCCAACTATCAGACAATGGCTTAAATAAACAAAAATTCTTTCTCATAAATGTTATCATCCAAATTAATAAATATTTATACTTATTTCAATTACTTCCGAAAATAGTGCAGTGACCAGAATACCACCAGGTTGTAATCTGTATCATAAAGAATCTTTAACTTCGAAGTGATCTTTAATGATGATATGAGCCCCTTTTAAAAACAGTGTGACCAGATAATTACGTATTACTGTATTATTTTACTGGGATTAGAGATTGAAAAATTTTTCACGAATCAGATCGGAAATCACAATCGATTATTAACATGGTGCGTTCTTCTCTTACCTATTGCACTACTGAAGTGAAGAGGAAGTATCAGAATTTAATAAAATTAGTTAAATTAACAGTAAATTACGTTCTAGATGAATCGCTACAAACATATTCTCCTATGATCTTCTCATTGAAGATGAAAGATTTTATGTTGAAATTATACTCCTGTCCTCTGTCTCCTGCTAAATTAACTTGTTTACTTAAGCTGAGTATTTTCCATATTATGATATTTTATTATAATTACAGTAATGCGAATAGCGTATAAAAATTATGCTAGTCTAATAACGTACAAAGAACTAATAACAAAATTGCATTTGACACAATTCATGGCCAACTCAATTGTCACTTTTCCCTTTGTTCATTACCCTCGTCAGCGCCCAGCAACGGTCTTAAGTGATTAAACTCATTTTTATTGTATTCATGGACTATTGTACATTTAAAGGTGATGTACCCATGTCGCGAGCCACAATGAGTCTTTAATTGTGGCTGGTGACAGCACTAGCTTAGCCCACGTCGCAATGACTTGAAATCAGTATTAACGTTTCCTAAAAGTCTTTCTTTTTGAAACCATAAGCAGATCACAGATATCATAGACGATAGTTTCTCTTTTTAACATGGGTTGTGATAATCCAATTATGCTCTTGCATACGGAGACTCACTATTTTCAAACACCCTATTCCAACAGATTCGACTTTTAAAATAATAAATCGACGAAGGAAACCTACCAATAGTAGAAACGTAGTCTGGTGATCAAAATGGAAATCAAATTTGCATAGAATATGTTGAGTGATTAATTGGTTTGTACGAAGCATTCCGTATAGTTTCTACGCCAATTCTCTCGCAAAAGGAATGTCCGGGTTTAAAGAACCACAAACTTCACTGCTTTCTGTACTACATGTCGATAAGAAATAATATCGACAGAGTAATAAATGGTATATCAAAAGGTAGTACTACTATATCCAGCTCTCTTTAATCTACATCGCTGGTCTTTATAGACTAACTTTAACATTAAAATGAAAGTAAGTAAACATTTGTAAAAGAATCAGTTCAATAAGACTGTTATTTTTTTCCTAAAGCCTCTTAATACACTCGCAAAAGGAAAACGCTTTCTTTATCAATCCGGATTATGGAGACAGATCACTTTGCAAGTCATATTATTTTAAATTACAGAATTCCTTTCAACTGGAGGGATTATAGATAACAATATTAGACAGTAAGCAAGATAGGATAATAGAACTTGACGCAAGGTAAAAGATAGCATAATAAAATTTAGATTGGCAACGAAACTTTCATTTACTTACTCGTAAAATAGAATGTCTACCAGTTTGTTTTGGATTTTTTGCGGATTTCCAGCCAAAAGCAAAAAAAAACTAGACAGACTCAATTTTTCAGGCGGAAAAATATTACACGCAAGTAACAGAGGCATGGTATGTATGCCTATGACACAATTTTATTTAACGTCCATAGTCCAACAAGATTGCTTACTCAAAATGTTGAATCCTCAACACCAAATTCTAGATGATTTTTTTTCTTTATTCGTTCAAAGATTAAAAACAAAGTCTAAAAATGTTACTAGATTTTTAAAATTAAAAACGTCCTAAACTAAAAACTTTACGCAATTAACCAGTAATTAAAACAAAATTCGACGTTCGAGGCCCCCAAACAAATAACTGTTTAAGAATGAAAATGGTAAGTAAAATCTAATTTTATCTATTATGTGTTTTAACAATTTGCTTAAGCAAAGACATGGTTGGTAAAGGCTAATGACGTTTACTTTTATGCGTTATCGCAATATCCCGAGCCTATGTAGTTACTGAGCCAGATCCATTTCTACAATTCGATATTGTACAACATTTAACCTTTTCTAATCAACGCATAATAAATACTAATTTAAATAAACTCTGCTTCATTAATTGATCATCATTCAGTAAACAATAATTTGTACGCCATTATGCGAAGGGTCGGCCATTGTCGTTAAATTACCTAGTACTTTGGTAAACTTGTTGTTTACACAAGCCTCAAACAACCCTACAAAATGAGTTTATCCGTTCTTTACCGACAGTGACGTGATCAGCGAGACCAACAGACCAGCGAGATTGTTATTATTTGGAAACAAAAGATAACGTTGTTCTTTATGTGTTCTTTTTCGCTTGAGTAAACGAGTAGAACATTTTTAATTTGTAAAATCGTTTACGACCGGGGAGCCGCGGGCAGCGGTTAAATATGCGCCAAAGTCTGACATTTTATTTTCAGGGTTTCGAAACCAGACTTCACAAAGAAAACCCTTTTCATTTTGACTCGTTTTTGTTAATAATATTGGAAGGGGTGTTGTTTGTTTGAAACAATGTATGTACCTATGAATTAATTTTCTTTTATTTAAATCGAAGCAAAACAAAATGAAACCAAACAAGATAAACTTATGTTCAATATTTTCACATTATATACCACGAACCATTAAAGTTTTACTTTAACTTTGTTTCATTATTTTGAAATTAAAGTTCTTACGCAATACGTGTTAATTAAATTACTTTAAAGTATTCATACCTTTGAGGTTAATTTGGAACGCCTAGTAATTTGCCTAAGTATGCATTCGTTTTTGCCATTAAAGATTAATTAATAATCCTTTTTTTCTTTACATTACATATTATAAAGCCATGGGCCTTCGTGAAGAAGAGATCCTTCGTAAAATACAAATAATTTAGCTTGACGACACGACACTGGAATAAGAGTTCAATCACCTTCTAATTGTTAATATCTATAATAATTAGGCAATTAATGTACACTTCAATACATCTTGTTTGCATTCAATATAATTTTAGAAACAAAAATATTTTGCAAATCGTTTCAGAGAATAACCTAATACATTTTACTTCCAACTGAACATTTTTCAGCATGAACACATTTCTATAAAGTGATGAAATTCACTGGAGACTTCTTTATTTACACATTTTATAAGAATAATTTTCCGCCCGCGGTTTTTGCCTGCGGTGTTTTTTTAGGGTTCGATGGACAAATGATTAAAACCTTTAATAATAATTTTTGTTCCCTTTTCTTTGTCTTTCTCTTTTTGTGAGATACCTTCCTGTTTCTACATCCATATTAAATGTATCTCGATCTAATTCTTGAACTAGAGCGACATTACTTGTACAAACCACAAAGCAAAAACCATTGACATTTCCACGCCGTTTCATTTCGGTCGACATCGTATAAAAATATATACGAGTATGTACAAATCATTTTTTAAGTAATATCTTTGTAAAGCTTATTAATTAAATATTACAAGCAGTTGAAAGATAATATCGATAAATTTCCTAAGGGACGTTAGGCAACTCTACATTTAAAGTTACAAAAAAATATAGAATCATCTAATAGTTGTACTGCTATAATTTCAGTGGTCTTTAAATACTATTTACATTTTATTATTTGTTATTCATGGATTTCAGTTTAAATCAAATCAAAATATATATACAACAACAACGCCCAAAATGTCACTTAGTCAATTTTGTCTATCAAGCGTCGATACACGAGTAAAAATAACATTTACTCATGACGTAAACTTTAATTACATTACGGCGATTTTGTTTTTCCGTTTTCCGTATGTTATAACATAATTTATGAGTGTAGCTGTTTACGTTTCGTTTATATTTGAAATATATCAAAATGTTTATTAGAGCAGAATAATATAAATTTTCAAACAAAATCTCTGGAGATTCTATCAACAATAAACAAAATGTATTTGACAACTGATGTTGAATTTATTATGTAAATTTATTGGATTTTATAATTATGTATATTTAATATTTACCATCAAAAAGGGCAAATCAAATACTTTCGATTGAAGTATAGAACCTTTTTATTATCGGCATATTTTTAAATTTCCAATAGATATAATTTACTTTTGTTTTAGTAATGTAAAAATAAGTTGTTTTAATAGTGATGTAACTTTTGTGGTCGACTCCATTGGCACCCCCGTCACACATATTTCCGCTGTATTCGGACTTTTGTGTCTAGCTTAAAAGGTATATGATCCTTAAAGTTTAGTGCGGCATCTATTGCTAGAACTTTAGACTGGAAGTCCAATCCTATTCGGAGTTGACTGATGAAGCAGGCAGATGGAGGGCATGCTCATTTATAGCCTAAATTAAAAAAAAACATATTATACGTATTTTTGAAACGATACTAGGTATATCCCTTACTGTCTTTTTAGGTTTCGTAGGTATTTTATTCCTATTTAATTTCCTAATAAATATGGATTGTATTTCGAAAGTAAAGTAAGCGAGTATACGCTACACGATATAAAATGGTGAATGTCCATAATATGTGGTACGAATACTTGGTAACTTATTGTCTTTCGTTGCTATTATATAAAGTTCAAACAAATTGCAGGACAAGAACAGAATACTGAACTGAACCGGTAGAATCTAGGTTGTACTGTGGCGTTGGTCAGACGATTAATATATTCCAATCACGTGTTCACTCGCACTTCCCAAATATCCAGTCAGGGCGAAACTAGTGGAACGGTTTCGTGATTGGATGGGATCGTATATCGGTTCGTACTTTGCTAACACGTTTATAACACTCAGTAATAGCCTCAAGGGATCAGTCGCAGGATGCCGCGCCTAAATTGAATTAAACCGTAAAAATACCAGTGGACACCTGTAATAGACTCAACCCAAGATTGGCTCGAAGGCTCTTCCTAAGTCGACCACGGATGTGTTGCGACTCCCGAGGAACGAATGGAAACGCCTCGGTTAAGTTATCTCCCTGACCACAACCTTCTACCTGAACACGGTAATGAAAACTCTTGTTATACGGCAGAAATGGTTGTGGCGATGGTGCCTCGGGAGTCAGAACAAAATGTTCTACCATCATAATTTAAATTCTTTAAGTTACTTGTAATTGAATTAAGTGAAATTCACGATATTCGATTGATTTCAGGCATACGTCCATATAATGATTTATTTTTCTTCTTTTCTTTTCATATGTACATAAATATACATAAATACGATTAATTTACCAACACCTAACTATAAATTATAAATAACTGCCACGCTTTGCTATGACTCATCGTCGTTGCATGGATGAGAAACCAGTCCTCTTCACTTCAAGCAGAGAACCTGACCGTAAAAAAGTTATGTTCTCCAAGTCGCGGGTATATTACTAAAAAATAGATAAATAATAGATAAAAGTAATAAACAGATAAAAGTTTGAACTAGATCGGTGCAGTAATTTTTGAGTTCTTGTGGCGTACACAAACCAACAGCACATTTTATTTATATGTATACATATACGTCGCGGCCAATTTATATCATTTCGCGTTTTACAAACGGCGTCGTTCTGAGACGCTACAGTGACTTCGGTTAGTTAAACTTCTAATACAATTAAATTTAAGAGACAAAAGTTATCTTCTTCGTTTAATTGAGCACGATGTGTGATGCGAGCCGTGTCTCTTCGTACGTGCTTTAGGAACTTTATTCCGTGACTAATTAAGATACTTGAAACTTCTCATGCCTTGTAATGTAGTAGATATTACTAATTAGCTTTATCTTCATTGGCCGTTTTTAATAGCTCCTAAGCACAATATTGAGTATGTATGTATTAATGAAGATCATAAATCTGGTATATTAAAACTCAATTGTAAACAACGTACATTGTCCGAATTAAAAAGTGAAAAACATATCAATCAATACTAAATTAATCTAATAATTCTCTCCCTTGTTTTAATGTTGTTGTTAATTGTAATTCCTTTATTCGAAAAATTAATAATTACTGCTCCAAACGCATTTTAAACAACTTCCATACTTAAAAAAATAAGTTTTTACTACAGATTTTCTTAGACTTAGTAATTTTTAGTACATTTAGAATGCGAGACTTTTAACGTATTTAAGTTTAAACTTTATAAAAAAATTATAATTATATGAGTATAGAACATCGCCAATCTAAATCAAAGGAATAGTTGTATTAACTAATGCCATAAAGTGAATTTCCCTAAATATGGCGTAGACTAAGTGTATGAGATCATTGTATTTCATCTAACTTTACACCTACTTAGCAAGTCTGTTAATAACGTCATTATGAACAATGGTTTCAACGTGCATGCACACTTATGTTTATTTCATAGTTAGGTATACCGTACACCGTATAATATATCTTCATTATGACTTTTTGACCACTGAAAGGTGGTAGAACCTTTGACGGTTCGACTCCGGAAGCACCACGGTCACACCACGCCGCCCATTTGTGCATCATAACAGCAGTGTTCTTGCTGCTGTGTTCTCGTCTGAAGGGTGTGGACAGGGAGACATACTTGACTAAGGCATTCCAACTTAGTCCGCAGAGGTAGCAACGCATCTGTGGTCGACCTGAGAAAAAAATTCGATTCTATCTTGGGTCATGAAGTCACTTGGGTCACTGAAGTCATGGGTGTCAGTGACCACTTACCATCTTAGACCTTAGGTGGACTACATGCTCGTTTGCTACCTCCCAAGTTACAAAAAATCTTATTTTTAATTTACAAGTGGTAAATATATGTACATTGCGTTACGTAAATATAAAGTATATTTCACAAATCCTACACAGATC
Organism: Udranomia orcinus; assembly: GCA_018247775.1. Taxonomy (NCBI): domain Eukaryota; kingdom Metazoa; phylum Arthropoda; class Insecta; order Lepidoptera; family Hesperiidae; genus Udranomia; species Udranomia orcinus. The sequence goes on from DWGW01000303.1 coordinate 12,205, forward strand.
ATTACAGGCTTTATACCACCCTTAACCGTGTACTACACAAACAGTGTAATCATCTGTTAACAATCCTTTGGCGACCTGCCACCGATCACGATGTTTTTACTTTTGCTCAAACCTCCCCAGTACTGCGTGATAATAGTGTTACGACTTTGATAACAGCTATTCAAATAATGTTATTTATAGAATGTTTCACTTCACGTCATTCGATTCTCCTTCGCACTTATTTTATAAAAAAAGAAGCAGCAAACGAGCCAACGAGTATGTATCTAATTTTTAATTGCATCCAATCCTGAACATCTTTGTTCGTTTCCGAGAAAAAAAGATGTTAGGTTAGTGGGCAGTTATATTACTTTATTACTTATGTATTGCTTCACCCTTGAAATAAAACCTGTGAATTTCAAAATATATCTATAGTTATTTCACCACACCATCCAAAACAAAGCAACGCAATCTCAATTCTACAGTTCAAACCAGAACTGGTGTTAAGTAAGCAGCAAAAAATTCAGAATATGTAGAACTTCTTTCATGAATTGGGCTAAAAGCTTAGGAGAATGCTCGCACCTATCGCCGGGAATAACATGGTTCGTTAACCAAGGAAGTAACGCAAGGTTTGACCGAGACCTACACGAAATTACAATCCTTTTAAGGTTTCCAATCTCATTGTGACCATGGTAACAGACGGTATACCTATGAGATCGATACAGATACGACCCGAAGTCCTTTGACAAATTTATAATTTCGGTTCAGGAAAAGGTAATCTCTGGAGAATAAAAATATACATATCCTCTATAAAATACTAGGAGAGGATAATTTGAGATGCTCGTGAAATGGCAAGTTTATTGGCAATATCGATAAAATATTACAATGTTCCATTTTAACAGCCTTCACTAGCTAACTTTTGCTTCTTTGTTTTGCTTTTAAATACCGCTGTTTTATTTCGACCTTCGTCCGGCCTATCGTTTAAAGATTAATAAATTTAATAACGCAACTTCTATTGTAGGTTTATGTTATAAGCAAATAATTCATAAATATAAAATAATCCTTATAATATTCATAGAGAAAATAATATAAACTCGAAAAGATTAACTTTTTTTTTAGATCGATCACAGAGGCGTTAATACTAATCGCTAAAAATGCCATCATACCGCATCCTACAAGGTAATAAAAAGAAAAAAAAGAAACCTCAAGCTTTTGTTTTTTTAATTAAGGATATCGTAATTTATACACATATAAATATTACATTTGAATTGTTTTTAAAAATAGACTTTTACGTAATCAATTAAAAAAAAATCATTGTACATAAATTTAAATATCTCGCCACGGCTTCGATAATCGGCATTTATCTTACATAGCGTACATTTGATTATAAGGATAGTTGCCAAATATAACAGTTTTACATTAAAAAAAAAGTTACGAGCAAATACCAATGGAGCATGGATTGACGTCATTTTTACATGAAGATAAATATGAATAATAATGTAATTATTACAAATTTTACTGGAAAACGCGGTGTCTGTAGAGGGAAACACTAAACATATCCTCAATTAATTTGTAATAACAAGAACATAATAACTATCATAATGGCGCTTAAAATTCATGTCCATTGTAATTTCTTAATTTATTATAATCTAGTTAATAGTTATGTACGTTATACTAATTATTTCCATGAAATAAACAACACATCAGAACAAAACTGATTTTAATTACAGATCAATCCATTACATAATATAAAAATATCAAAAAAATCTAATCTATCAAATTTATTTAGATATAATTATAAATTTAAAAAAACTGTTATAATAACATATTATTTGTACTAGGTACGATTGTCTACATAGAATAAACTTTTACTCATATATTTCAAAGTTTAAAAAATTTTAATACGTCCAATATAACAGACAAACCTAATATATATATATATAATAACGTTAAATAAATAAAGTCAACACAAAATAGCCGCACTATTTTTTATACTAAAATTGTCTCTATGATGTCATTAATCACTAGTTTGCAAAAGTTAAAAACTTGGGGATTTTTATTATGTTTACTAGATTTGTGAATATTTGTGAGACTTACCAGTAGGCCACTTATTTTCCACATTCAAAATCAAAATTGCACCATTAAGAAGAAGTAAAATCACAGCTGACACGACAATTGTTAAAAGTTTAGAAGGTTCATCTAATCGAAAAGGAAAGCGAAATTAATGAGAACTGAAGCACAGTTTCAAGAGTGATCTGCGAGGAACATAATTCATCAAAGTTCAACAGAGAGCATCACGTCTATAGTAATAATTTTCGCGATGTTCGAAAGTGATTTGGGGGCGCGTGGCGTGCTACGCCTCGGCCGCTCGCATCGTGACTGTAGCGTAGTCTAGGGAAACGGCGACATAGGCGGGTCGCCAGCGGCAGTGGATATCAACCGTTGATTAGAAATTCTCATTAAGCTTTATTAAGTTGCATAATTCCACGCGAATTCTACTTTTCCGCATATATCTTTTCCATTTGGCAACATTGAACGTATTAAAATAAATATAAATTGTTGTTCGCGTGAACTTAAATGGTATGATATAATAATGATATCTCTGATTTTTTGTCTGCCACTCCTCTGATATAAGCACAAAAGATACATTGGATAAAAGGCGGCAGAAGTCCTTGTCCCAACTGTTATGTCTATAAAAACAGCGTAACAATACATAAAAAAAGTATTTATTTTCTTGATCAATCCAAATATCGAGCAGAAAACATAAACTTGTAATTTAAACAGATTTATAGAAGTAAGACCATCATTTTTGATGATCGAGCGTTTGTCAACAAGTAACAGATATTGTATAAGAACAACTCCAATTCATTGTCAGTAACTTTTGAAAACATTTCCGTGCCATAAATTGACTTTTCATCTTTTATTCTTCAAAAAATTCTTTTTCTGTCTGATGTTCAACAAATGTTTAACGCGCTTTACATCTTCCATATAAATAAAACTGGAAGTGTCTATCTGTGATTTCAAAATAACTAGTTTTTTTAAGTATTTTGTGATATTAATACCTACACAACCATTTTTCAAAGACCTGTCAGCCTGTCAATCATTCACACACTACAATACAAAACCCATCACCATTAGGTACTGTTATAGGACAGAAGTAGATGTGGCGCTAGTCGAAGCGGGATCAAACCATCAATTATTATACAACCTTTAAGTAGTACTATTAGCACTAGTAGTAGCAGTAGTGCACTAATTATTCCTATCATACGTTGCTGTGTAATATAGAGTATAATATATATGAAATCACGTTCCTCTTAAATCGTCGAGTTGTATTTTATGTCGACACTAACGTAAATCGGTTCACAACACATTATGTAGAGTTAATGATCCCATTCTAATGATGTGAGCTACATTTTTGTATCCAATTTTATCCCGTACCTAGTAGTAATGTGATTAATATTGTCGTAGAAGATTTATGGCGAATATAAATCTCCTCTGGTAGAGAAGAACGTTAATGGGTTAATCGTTTATTAAAAAAAAGCTAGAATCACTTCAGGCTTCATTCGTCAGAAAAGTTAGAATGACTTCAGGAATTAATGTATTTTTTAACAAGAGTAAAATAATACATCAAAAAAGTTTTCAAAATAGCTTATATTGATATAAAATAGAGTTTAAATTCAGACTCGTATACCACTTTGTAAGGCAAAGTGTTTCATTGACGTCCTTGCCAACTTCTTGGCAGAAAGTGGGAAAGAACTTATGCGCCCAAGTACTTTATACAATATAACTATTGCAGTGATGTACAATTAAATATATCAAGCATATCAAATACTTATTATATTTAGAAGCGGAATTCACAGTAATGCTTTTGGGTGATATTGGTAGTGCATTTAATGTATTTGGAGGTCTTCTGACGTCACCAATCTACAAACTATTTTTACTAGAAATTTTAATAATAATAGTTTTGTAATTTTATCTAGAATTCTCAATGGTTTTCTGGTTTCTGAGGCTTATTTTCACACAAGACTTTTAACGACAAAAGTGCGTGCCCAAGATGTAAAATTGCGATTTCAAATCGATCTTGAAAATTACTAAATTAGTAATAGTCGATCGTTACCCTTATGTACAACAGCTCTTTCGACTTGCAGACTATAACTTAAAC